>CM075452.1:8770589-9005935 GCA_037832335.1 Carallia pectinifolia | reverse complement strand
CAATAAGGCAAATAAGGGGGACTAAAGACAATGTTAGGTATGGAAGATGTCTTTTTATTTTATGTATTGTTTTATTTCCTCCAGGGGAATAAACAGATTGTTTCAGAAAACTCTTTGTTTAGAATATGTCTAGAGAACTATTTGACTGTTGTTGTCTGCTCACAACATCTACTCTTAATGCAACTTTGTAGCATATTTGCAGACTATTGTTTTATGTTGTTTTTTCTGGATTGTTATGCATGTTTAATTAGACTAAAATCAATATACAATGTTGCAGAGCAAAAGCAAGTGACCTTATAAAGATTTTAAGGAATCCTTCATGTCCTCCATCTATCAGCCTTGCAGCATTTGCAAAAAAGGTAAATTTGATTGCTTGTTACATTACAATTAAGAAATGCTGTGCGGGTACACGATCCCCTGATCATTGTCAATAAGCTGTCAACAACACGTTGAGCTTAGTAACTTAAATTGTTTATTCATTTGACGGGCTATATTTTAGCTTTCTTGCCTATGCAATATTGTAGTTGCTAATTTGCTCAACACAAGCATTGGGAAACTAAATTTATTGATAGACTTGACGTTATTTCAGTTTGATATTCACAGGTGGTTTCTCATTGTGAAAGCCCTGATAATGCTGCTTTTGCTTGTGGGCATGTCATTGTTCTTGTTACCTCACAGGTACATCCTTTCCCAATTTAAACTTTTCGGGTCTTGGATGACACTGATGTTTTTCTCTTTGATTATTTTAATTCCTCGTTTTTTTTCTTGGGTGATGGGAGGGGAAATGGGGAGAGTGTGTAGGCTAGGAAGATAATAATGTTAATTCACATGCTTCTCTGAATGATGTGTGAAAGTTAACAGGTGTTGGAAAATTTACCTGTTGAGCTTGTGCATGATTCTTAGCTGACCTCCCTGCTCACATTGTTTTTATGCCAACAAGATTTGCCAATATTTCTTAGAAAATTTTGATCTTCTACTTCTTACATACAAGTGAATCTTCGATCAGGTCCCACATGCAATGGATCTTCTTCTTGCTGAATTCCATAGAGCTTGTATCTACACTGTTCCGAAGCATATAATAAATTCAAAGGTAACTCTTGTAAGATGACTAAATGTACTCATTAATGCATCAACTGGTAGGTAATAAGCCTATTTGTATGCTCTCTGTTGTACCTTTCCAGGTATCCATCTTCCTCCCCTCATTGCATTTGCCTTATCCCTCAATTTCAACTGGTTGCCACTAGCCAGAGTAATTTTCTTCTCAAGACAAGTTTGATTTTTTCTAAATGCAATTAATTTTCAAAATCTCATGTGAGTTCTAGTTTATGTGGCATCAAAAACCATATTTTTTCTTCACTGGGTCATCGATCTGTATCTTCTTATAGTTGTAGTTTGCTAGAAGGGATGTTAATTCTGTCAGGGCGGGCACCTGCAAACTTTTGATTTACCAATTTTTTAGCTCAAAGTTGCCCTTGGAAAATAATTTAAAGTAAAGAGCGAACAGAAAAATTTGTGTTGAAGGTCCCCTGGTCCAGTAGTATATGAGAGGAAATTTCCTTGCAATATTTTATTGCTGCTGCCGCTTGGTTATTGTTCTGAACAGTTTTCATTCTATTATAGTCAGTGTTTGCATCTAAAGAACATTATCAGAAAGCCATCGGATATCAGGAACATGACGGGAAGATTGAGAGCACAACAGATTATCTGAAACGATTGGCATCCTACATGAAACTGTATGGTGCTTTAGTTCAGGTTTACCACCTTCTCTTTCGTCATCTCTTTTGTCATTGAAGAGAGTTTAATGCTTCTTCACTGGTCACATGGCCTCTGTTGATATGATAACTGCCTGGTTTTGGTGCTCGAGCATTGTTTTACCATCTCCTTGATGCTTCATAGCTATTCAGAATGGTTGTTTTGGCAGACAGAAGTCCGGGGTGTTGATAACATTCATGGGCCAAATGAAGGTTGGGCATGGCTTGCAAGGTTCTTAAATAATCTGCCTGCCAACATGTATACTGCTGTTGCATTGAACGCATTCCTGCAAGTAAGTTTGCACAAATGATTATTCCTAATAAAATAAAGTGTTTTCCATGCACATATGTGTACAATTATGTATATGTATAGATATAAATTCTCTATTTTGCTTACCTAAGGATAACATTGTAAGGAAAAAAAAAAACTTGGGGCTGAAAGAATTTACTGTTGCACAGACAGCAGGCTTTGTTCTCTTCAGAAAATACGGATCTCAGTTCAGGAAGTTGCTGAACATCATCTCCAATGACTTCTTAAAAGCATTGAGAGAACGACAAGATCCGGAGATGAATCCAATAATTGTTGAAATTCAGTCCTACATAGAAGATAACAGATACCGTACGGAGCCAGAAGGAAGGAGCCTGCACGATGCGCTGCTGTCTAGCCTTATGGTACCCGAGTCGGAAACAAGGAGAGGTTATTACTAGTTTACTCCAAGTGGCCTCAAATTGGGCGTCATAGTTCCTGAATCACATCAAATGTATGGACTATCATTGTATTCTATACACTTTACCTCATGTACCAAGAAAACAAGAAGATAGTGATGGTCTCAACTAATATGTATCTTATTTTTAGAATAATGCAAAAGAATTTTTCCAGAAAAACTTTATGGGTACACAATCGGGAGAGTGCAGTGGATAAGTAATGAGCTGTATCATTTGATCGTGAAATATGTATTGAATTTAAAAAATAAAAACAGATAAATTGTTGGATATCGTTGGATTGACTGTATGTCTTTTATGTATTTCATTAAAAGTATTTATGTTAGTTTTTTGTTTTTTTTGTTAAAAGGATAGACAGTTTTTTTCTTGCTAAGAACAGGCCATTCGGATTCTGATGTGGCCTTTTTCTCACTGAAGTACTAACTTTTATGTGCTGCATTACGTTACATGGATATACAAAAATATTGTTATACTGTGGTTATGTTATAATAATTGGTATATTTTTTGTGAGTGTAATAATAATATAAATCAGAAAAAATAATTATTTTTTTATTATATATTTTATCATTGTAGTTATATAAAATATCTGTGTTATTGGAATATAATTATTTTAAGTGACAAAAACGTATGCTAAATAACATTTTCCAAACTTTTATACCCAAGTCCTTGATCTCAAATCCCACGATGATGGCGTATCTCTGCTCGATAAATATACAAAACTGGTCTTTAAATTTTCAGGCGAATGGCTCTTGTACGGTAGACAAAAGCTTAGTTATGAATCCGATGATTGCTCGTCTTGAACGACAACTCATTTTCTGTGGTTGACGAGCTCGCCTAAACTTGGAGCAAGACACAAGGCGTTTCATCAAATTCTCAAAACCATGGTTTTCAGAACTGAAAAAATACCATTTGCCCGAGTAATTGGTCGACTATTGAGATTAACGGATCAATTCTTGAAAAAAAAAAATATATATATATATATAGTTAATATTTTTGTATTATATAAAAATAAATATAATATAACATAAAATCTACAGAGGATCAAAGCATTCATGAATAATTAGTAACAACCCACAATTGCATTGTTGCAGTGTAAATGCACATCCATCTTGCCCCAGTAATGGTGCATAAAATGATACAAATACCCATCTCACGATTAAATTTCAAGTTTACACAGCAAAGGGGTTAGACTTCACATTACACGATCACAATTCGCAATGTCCAAAACAGGGAGAAAATTCAAAGAAACATGAATGTCAACCTGGATCTTTGTTCATCTACCGATAGCAAGCATAACTAAATCCTACAAATGTACAAGTCCTTTAAAAACTAGCTTTTGCAGAACCAAAAACCGAGTCACGAACATTAACTTGACAATGACAAGGAAAACTCTTCTAGCATGATCTGTACAACACTGCAAGTAATACTCTCCCTGCAGCTTGATTTTGATTCATGTTCGGCCAAGCACAATGGTACAGATAACCAGCTGTACATCCTAAAACGGTTCCTCAGCAATGAAGCTTATGCAGAAATGGTTTTTTTCCTGCTTTTTGAATACGAGGCGATGGTATATGATACGGAAAATATCCAAGGCTAAGGAGCAGCAGGCTTCAATTCTCGACTGTTTTCTCCTTAACACTGATTTTTATGATCTACTGGAACGATATTCAGTGAACTACCTGTCCCTGCCTCAGAAAGACTACGAGTTTGACTCTACTATCATGAACCAACAAACACATCACTGGCAGAGACAATTTGGAGCTATTTGCACCCAGGCTTATTTTAATAGAGCCTGATTCTCGTGTTTATATGGCTACGACAAATGGGGCATGCTTGGAGGTCTTCTCCACACTCGCAACAAGTCTGCAATTTAAAAGAGGTGTCAATATAGTACTTGAATTATGAAACTGATGCCATTGTCATATAGCAGAGGTGCAGAACATTATTTACCTGATGTCCGCAGCCAAAGGCCATGTCTTTTGGATTAGAAAGACAGATGGGACAGACCTGGAAAAGTTCAGAATAGAGAAAATGTTACATACTCTCGAGACATTCACAAGAAGTGAGGTGGTCAACATAATGATGATACTGTTAAGAAAGAAAAAATCTAACTTAGCGGCAAATGTAATAGAAAAGAAAAGGCAAAGAACTAAGGGGAAATATATTTCTTTTGTGGAACTGTCTTTTGCACCTGATTATCGTATAGAGAACTTGAAGATGGAGCCACGCCTACTGTGGTGTCATAACCGGCAACTGGACTATCATATCCAGAAGAGGAAGGTACACGTTGCTGAAAGCTGCTTTGTCGGGAAGGTTTTGAGCTGCCTCCAAAAGAAGATGCGCCATAAAGTGGTGGGGGAAGAGAAACCCTCTCGGTAGCATTCCCTTTCTGTCGACTACATGATCATCATAAGCAAACATATGAATGTCAAAAGATTTTGCCAAGGCAAAAAATTTCACATCAACAAGCTATCTCACAAACCAAGATTGTATGGTTACCCCAACATTCCAAGCTCAATAGTAGCTTTATATTGGGCTGGTATTTCCATCAATGCTGCAAGAGCAAACTCCGTCTCTTTTCGTGATTGAGTGACATTTTTGGACATTATTTCTGTAAAGTTCACAAACTAAACAAAAAAACCCACTGCTCCAGTCAACAAAATTTCAAGGCATTGGACAAGGAAAAAGTAGTAGATCAACCAACTATTGCTCTTTTTTTTTTTTTTTGTGGGGGGGGGGGGGGGGGGGGCGTGGCAAAACCAACTATTGCTTACTTGAAAATTATCAAATGCCCGAGCAGGGATGTTATCATCAAACTCCCTCATCATGTCCCAAGGCCCGTCACCAACTCCAACTAAAACTATCGATAAAGGGTATTCACTGCAATCAGACAACCACATAAGAATGGAGGACAAACAAGCCCACAAATCAGTTGTTAACAACCAAATAACTTCAATTTACATTTTTCAACTTCTGTTTTACCTTGCTTTTACAATTGCATCAATTGTCTTTTGCTCTTGTGGACTGAGATGACCATGCTGTGTATCAACACTTCTTGTCACCTGTCGTGATAAATGCGAAATGAGCAATGTGAAAGAAAACAACATAAGCAATCCAAAAGTTGAGAAAAATGTGCAAGATCTCTATAAAAGAAATACATGAATTTCCTCCCCCCGAGAGGGGGGGGGGGGGGGGGGGGGGGGCAGAAATCAGACATATATAAATTACTTCAAGTGAATATGGACCGAAGCTGTATGTTACTAAATGTCATGAAGATTCTAAGAATCAACTATTCAACATAAAGACCGAAAGAGAAAATTGCAACTTCAGGGGATAAAAGATAGCCAGCATATCTGGCCACTAAGAATAATCCAAGCTTTTTTTATGTCCTGCCACTTTTTATTCATCTTGACCTGAGGTGCTAACATTTTTCTTACACAAAATATTACAATGTTTAAGTTATCATGCAAGCAAGCTTCAAGATTACAAAATGTCTCGTCAGATCCTTTGAAAAAGGGTGCTTCTAATAAAGCTGACTGACCATATTTCATATATATTGACAAACCATAAAGGTCCACTTTATAGCTAAATTACCTGCCCATCAGCTATTATCAGCAAAACATGGTACTGCCCGCCACTTTGCTCCACAATAGTAATGGCCATCTCAATTATGGGAGCAAAAGATGTTGGTCCTGCCACGAGAAAACACAAAAGATATGCTTCAATATCTGCAGACAGTAAATTAGTAATTTAAAATTAAAACCAACAATGGAACAAAGTAACACCTGCAAGTCGAAGCTGGGGAACAAGTTCCTTGTAACGCTCCAGTACTTCCTCAAATCCATTACAAAATCTCTCATCTGGATAGAAACTAAAGACATCCTGATCATGAGTTGAAGCTGCAAAACAAAAGACACTAACATCATCTCCATAATCTAAATATTGCTTCTGTAAAACACAAACAGGAATGCCTCAAATAAAATCACCATCTCCAAATCCAAAACATGGAATTAAGTTATCCTCATCAAATGCTGACAAAGTCCTTCCGATAATTGATATTGCTTGCTCATAAGGATTTTGACCACTGCCAATATGATGTAAGCTCCGCCGGTTGAATGATCTTGTACCTAATATTCAAACATAGTTAGAATATCTTGCAGCATAACAATGCCAAACATTGTAAGTAGAAAGATAATAATGAACCTGTCCATTCGTTGCTCTTCGTGAAGTCAATGCCAACAATGAGATTAGAAGACTCAAGACCAAATTGAGCAAGAGCTGCCGTAACCTGTTGCCAATGATTCTTGTTATTCTCAACATAATAATCAATAAATTACATAATGTTGTGCGCAGAAAAAGATGGAAATTGTTGTGATGTATCAGCATTCTTGCTGGCAAGATATCAGCAAGAGATTTCCCTAGAGGAAACCACAATTGCAGAATATGAGGATTAAGGAAAAGAGCAGTGTGAAAATCATGATTGTCTATGGGAAGATCACAAGTTTTAGTAATCAATAAACGGAATTATGGAATCTATATTGTGCTTCAGCTGTCAATGTCATTCCTCAAGTTTAAGCTTCACCAGAAATTCTTCCTCAGTTCCAGAATCTCCCAAAGGTGAATGCCCATCTTGGTCACCTCAATCCCAATCTCATAGGAAGATCACCAAATGTTCTATAGTACGAGACTAACTCAACTCACAATGAGGGATTTTCTTTTTGTAATTAAGGGTTCTAAAATGATCCGAGGAATAGTATTCATGGACCAAACTTTTTCCTGTAAGGTTCATCTTACATGTCCTCAAAATATCTTCAACAAAATTGTCCTTGGAAGTTTACTTCTAAAAATAAAAGGTCCTTTGCAGCGAAATTTTGTCACCGACAGTCAAACTGGAAGAACCACCATCTGTTCTTATTGCACTTTGTACAGATGTTTTTTTTTCTTTTTTCAAGTCAATGTCATAAAAATAGCAGATATTTATAACCACACACAAATCTTTGACATTTTCATTCAAATCCAATGTTGCCATTGTTATGAAGTTATCAACTTTTGCCTCAGTCAACAACACCCTTCAGTCCTATTTCAGAAAAACTCAAAGCACAAAGATATCAAAAAACTACATAGCATCCAACCTGATCTAAGCTCTGATAATTATCAGCTATCCTCGAGTATTTCCTATCCAACCTCTTCTGCGGCTGGGGCCTTTCTGGCACATAATTATAAGAGGAAGTAGGCGGCGGTGTATGGTGATGCTGAGGAGTGTAATATGGGTTTTGCTGAGAAGATTGGTATGGATATGGTGATGCCTGTGGATAACCATACGGATTCCAGGAAGATGATGAATCATAGGATGAAATATGTCTCGAACCCGACCCTTTTGAGCTCTTACCTCCCATCAGCCACAAATTCTAATTTTTTTTAACAAAAAAAAAAAAAAGAAAAGAGTTTAAATTTCAAGACCCTTTCGAATCTTCTCCCTAAAATAGCACTTCAGTTAATTCTATCTCCACCTGCAAGGACAATCATTGACACCGTCAAGTCCCTAAAGAACATCCACAACCAAAAAGACCCATTATAGATGCCAGCAAAAATACCTGAAACTAGCAATCCTAATGGCTTGTGCAATGCAAATATTGGAGAAATTTGAGATCTTTAACCCTTATATAAATCTGGGGGTTTTCTAAAAACGCAATAAAAAAATAAAGTCTTCAAATTTAAAGAAGAGCTTAAATTGAAACGAAGTTTCATGAATGGAAGACTTTGATATCTAGCAAAAACAAAAAAAAAAAAAGAAAGAAAGACTTTCAATGTAAAACAAAGACCAAGAAAATTAGAAAGGCGGCATTGGAAACGACGGATTCAATGATCGCCGCCAGGAGCGGACCCCCAGAAATATGCACTGAAAACAGTAAACTTACATGTAAATCTTAACTGTGGAACACCCCATAGAAGGGCCAAAAAAACAGGCACAAGAAGGGAAGGCCAAGGGGGAGGGTGGTGGTTTGTAAGTCAACTCTTCTTTGCAAGTCCATAAAGCTCTTTCATTGTGTTTAGTTACCTGAGCAGAATTGCTGCAGCAGTTGAATCCTTAAAGCAATATAATTTGCATAAGAAAGTAATGAAATATTCCCCCCAATGATTCAGGGGGGTCATTATCTTCAATGGTTATTTTAATTGGGTAAATGGGGTATGCAAAGCAGCAAAGGTCTCGGTATTGTACCAGAGATGATTGGTGCCTCCGCCACTTAAGTCATACAATACACTCTGTGCTTTCTACTTTTTATCCACAAAGCGAGAGACAAATCTTAACCAGTGATTTTCTACTTTTACAGGCTTTTTTAAGTGATAGTTACGTGGTATCTCGATTTGAGCTTCCCTTTAAGCTGATTCCACTTATATGCAAAGACTTAAATATTAAATTTTAAATTTATTAATTTGATTAAATGTATAAAAAATATATTTAAATTTATTAATATTTAAATAATACGTTTAATTCTATAATAATAGTTAAATAAAACATTCAAATATATGAGACTAATTGAATAAAGTATTCAAACGACACTACTTTAATTTTAAATTATAAGTGTAAGAATATTTCCAATGCACCTATTTTTATAAAAAGAATATTACACTTTACACCTCTGGGACATCCAACATCTCTTTAAGTAATTTATCAGTCTTTTTCTGTTTTTTTTTTTTTCTTTTGAAGTTTTGGGCATAGAATATTGGTCTGGAATAAAAAAAATTCAACAGTTTTTCACTACTTGGTCTATTTTGAAATTAGAGCTTATTAGATAGTAAAAACTATAACTGTAAGATGATTAACAAAGGTAAATCATAATTAAATAGACGAAGACTTACCTCGAATTTCGAATAATATAGATTGACGATGAAACTTAAATCACAATCACAGAAGAATAAAAGAAAGTGTTATTACTGGCAAAATCTTCTAACCTACTTCAATACTCTTAAAAAATATGTATTGTGAGTTTCTTTTTATATGTCAGGCTTGAAAGTTCATTCAGTCTTATTACAATTTCGTGCAAGTGTCGGATTTGAACTCTAACTATATAACTTCAAGAGATAGACATGTTCCGTGACTAGGATTTTTAATTATCAAGTTAAAGAAAACAAATGATTAGTATTTATCTTGTGATTTTGTGGTTACACTTAAAGGATAATTCCAACAGCAAATTTGAATGTTTATTGATTTCGGCTTCTAGTCTTTGCTATAAAATAAAAAAAGGGGCCTTGAGTTGGGTGAAAGTTGGATGTTAGGTGAGGAAAATGGAGAGGGTGACAGATGCAGAGCTACAGAGTGGTCTAGATGTATTAACCCATAACAAAAAAAACAAAAAAAAAGTGTTCTAGAATCTAGATGTTTAATGGCTTAATTCCGATGACGCAATGACTTGGTTGGGCTTCGGCATACCGTAAACATAAATCTTTTAGGTGATAGGTATGTAATTTTATGGATAATTGAAATTCGGAATGAAGAATATTTTTTGACTGTCAGTTCGAAAGTTTTTGTAATTTTTTAATTAAGAAATAATTTTTTTTATTGTTATTATTATAATTTTTAAATTATGTTGTATAATTTAATTTGACACATTATATACTATTATTAAAAATTATATATTTTGTCTGATATAGCATATAGTGAAAGTTACTTAATAATTATTTAAAGTGACAATTACCTAGCGGTGTCCAATGTGAAAAATGTATTGAATTAAAAAAATGATAAATTATTAGATATAATTAAATAGACTGTACATATTTTATATATTTTCTCTTATGTTACCTTTATTAAAAAAAGTAACATTGAGTAACTTTACATGCATAATAAGTACCTACATAGTGTTATTTAACGGTAAAACTGTTTTTATTTTTTTATAAATTTAATTATTGAAAATTTATATTATTTTATAATTATTTTAAAATTATTTAAATAAAGTTATTAATTTTTTTCCTACGGTGAATTGGTCCATTAATTCTTTGCCAAGGCATAGACAATTCTAGGAATCCGTTTGAGCATACTAAGTCAGAAGAATCTATGGGTTGACGTGCACATCTGATGCCAGAGTTCAATTATGTATACAGTCCACTTGACTCGTAAACGAGACGGCCCTACATTAATTATTGTGATTACCAAATACATACTTGTAATTTGATCATTAATTAAAAATATATATTAAAATATAAAATATACAACTAACAATTATGAAAATACAATACCTAAGCCTATACCTAATATGCATTGAATTTGCCAGGTGGATTGATTTGTCAAAGTCAAGTTTTTTAAGGCGCTTAACTTTCTTAGAAATTATCTCAGGACAATTATTACTTATTATAAAATATATGCAAGTCAATTGTTAGAATATATCAGACGAGACGACTTCCATATTTTCATACAATAATTATGAATATTATTGCTATTCAAAGTCAAGAATTTTTTTTTTAATTTTATGAAAATGATTTTAAAATAAAGGTTAAATATATTTTAACTCCCTATAATTTAGTTATTTTACATGTTATCCCTATAGTTTTAATTTAAGCATTGAACTCTTATGTAATTTTTAATGTTGATAATTAGCACCCATAATAGAAATTTTATAAATCTATTAATAAAAATTGGTCAAAATTACATTGTTTTTATATGTTATTTTTTTTTACTAAAAAATATGTCATATATTTTTCAAATTAAATTTCAGTATATATTTTAACTGTATTTCTATATTATTTCATTTACAATTTTTTTATTTTCAGTATATTATATATGTTGATATAGAGGTGTTTAAAACAGTATTCATGACAATATTCATGATTAACATTTATGTGAAATATAATGAAGTGCTTACTATTATAAAATAACGTAATTGTGATTATTTCTGTTACTAGATTGAAGAAATTATTGCTAGAGAGTTGATTGTCAAAATTAGAAATTATAAGAGAGTTTAATACTCAAATTAAATCTACTAGGAGTAATATGCAAAATAACTAAACTACATAAAATTAAAATACATTTAATCTTTAAAATAATAACAAAATAATATATAATATTAGACAGTTGAATTCATAAAAAAAATAATTTATTGAATTTTATTGAAGAAATTATGTTGTTATTTATTATTACTCATTTACGTGTAGCAGTGTATTCTTATTCTTAAAATTATTTTTGTCAACGAATAGTATTGAGAAATCAAGAACTTCACTTAGAAATTTATCTGCGACAAGCGCGTGGGTTACTAATTTTGTAGCCTTTCGTGGGAATTGCGCTCATCAACGTGAGAAGTGTAAACCACAGAAAACCTATCCTCATGAACCACAGAGCCTATCCGTATCAACGGTATCGTTTAGTAATAAAAGAATATTTGTTAAACACAAGACAATATAATATAATAAAAATATATATATATATATAAAATGATTGATATAAAAAACAAAAAAAATGAATTATTTTATTAGTGTTTTATTACTGCAAACACGCGTAAACTCAATTTTGTGCGTGGCTGGGGTTTATGGTTGCATAGGAAGAGGACAAAAGCTCGATCACATCACTCCTTATGGACACGTACCGAATCACATAGTCCGGAGACCTTTCTTTTTTTCTTTTTTTTTTTTTGACAAAATAAAAAAAAAATAACATTATAGTTATCCAATTATTATACATGTTAATGGATATCAGAATCACTTATTTACGTTCTATTTAACCTCTTTTATTATTGAATTTAAATAAATTTTTTTATATTAAATTATAATATTAACGGATTAAAAAATTAACATTTCATTTTCAAACATAACATTTTATTTATTAAAATATGTGTGACAAAAAAAAATTTAAACTTAAATTAATAAAAAAAAAAAAAGAAACACATCAAATCACTGTGGAGATTAATTCCTTGCTGATGATGATGCGGAGACTTGGAAAAGTAGTGCATGCATCATGTATGTATTCATTTTCTTTGTAAATTACCAGGAAGAATGCAATCCTTGGAAGGGCCTTGCAGCAAGACCGCGTGGAAGACTGAGTGCGAGTCCCCCGAACTGCAACTCTTTCTTGATAAAAAATTAGAGGTTGGCTACAGCTAAAAAAAGATTAAGTACGTTATAGGTTTCAGATTTAATAATTATTATAATTTTAAATGATAGTCACATTTAATTTTATTAATATTTTGATTATAATTTTATTTTTATATAAATTAATTTAATGAAAATATAATGATAAAATAAAATTAATTTTAATTTATATGTATGATAATTAATATATTTTTAATATAATTTTTTTGATCGTCGTTAAAAAATAAAAATATGAAGACTACGTGGAAGAACAACAATACGTCGGTTATCCAGTCCACATCCGTCTTTTAATGTCACATGCCACACAGTGCTCTTCTGCGAAGCTACTACGTTTCCCTTTCTTACGACTTTGTCTTCCTTTCCCCGCTGTGGGCAAAAGGTGTGGTACTTTTTTTCCACATTTAATACAAGATTTTGATTGCTCGTCGAAAAATATGATTCTATGTAAAAGTAAATGTGGTGTAAAAAGGTGTGATTCTCTGTTGAAATTCTTACAAGTGAGGAAAAAAAAAATATGTTATAATTACGTATTACATTATTATGATTATTTGTTGAAATTACAAATATAGGTATGATAGTTATAACAATGCAAAGTGAATTTACAAATTGAGCACAACAAATTTTCTCCCTCTAATATCAATGGCACATCCAACACAAACATAGTAAACCTACGCATCCAACACAAGACTGGGGAGGAACAAATCACACGAATCACGGGATAATCAATTTTTTAAGTTTAAATTTTTGTGATTTTTTTTATTTAAAATCTAAATCTTTTAAGTTTTTTATTTAAGACCTAAATTTTTATTTTTTGTTCTATTCAAGTCTTTTTACAGTAAAACCGTTAACTTTTTCGTTAACTTTAATCTTATTTCCGTTAGATTTAACGGAAAAGTTAACAGTAAATCATACAAAAGGACTTGAATAGAAAAAAAAATAAAAGTTTAGACCTTAAATATAAAACTTAAAAGGTTTAGACCTTAAATAAAAAAAATCACAAAGGTTTAAGTCTAAAAAATTGGTTATCCCCACGAATCACTAGACCAAATGATGAGTTTGATTAGACACGTATATAATTATGAGTTTCATTACGTTGTCTAATTATAAGTAACAATAAATTAATCACATAATTTATTTATTTTTTTAATTTTAATCATTCTATAAATTATATTATTTTATTATTATAAATATTACTACATAATATTTTTTTATAATTATGTAATTATATGCATTATCTAAAAGTGGGGGGTTGAAGGGGGCAATCGCCTCCCAGTCCTCTCCTTTGGATCCGCCGCTCCTGTCTATATAATGAAACTAAAAAACAAATGAAAAAAAGAAAAGGCCATTTCCGGTGTGTGAAACGGACATAAATAATTATAATTCAGACAGATGGAAAAGTAGAATAAAATACAGATCGCACTCACGTGTTAGCTAAGCAAAGCTTGCCTCCTTTTGCGTGGCGTGTCGCTTATGTTCGGTGGGCCCATCTAGAATTGGTGTGTGTGTGTGTGTGTGATTCTTACTTTTTGAATGCTGGATTTGCGCGAGATACCGTCAAATGGTACAGTTTAAGCCAGTCTCCTAAATGTAAAAATATTTTTTTAAGTCTAAGCGAGCCTCATATAAAATGTGTTAGTCAGGCTACAAAAATTTTATTTATGTAAAAAATTACTGAATTTGAATTTTATCAAAGTTTATTCATAAGATTAAATCTGTAGTTTATTGCCTGTTTGATAGAGCATCATAATTATTTAATTATTTTATATTTTTTAATACATAATTACAATACTTTTTTAATACGATCATAACGATCATCTTTATTTTTTTAATTTATTAACACTAAAAACAAAATGCTAATATGACTAGTTATGCTAATCATCTGACTTCGTCGAAATCTTACCTCCCCAAATTGAGGCCCTCCTGTAAAAAAGAAGAAAAAAAACAAAAAAACAAGAAAGCTAGTCCAAATTGTGATAAGAGTCATGAGACTAATTTGGCTTATACGATAACTTTCAACTTTATTTTTTTTCCATCCATTAGAATTATTAGAACTGCAGTAACAAATAAAAAATTATATAAATAAGATTTAAAATTCAAATCTCAACCTTACCAACCGCAACCCAATTCATGCTTTCAACCTTATTTTACCCGATGTTCCCGAACTCAAAAGGACAATTTTCTTCCTCATACAGCTTCGGCCGAAGACCATGAGAAGTTTAAGAAAGATTGAGAGACTCAGAAATTTTAATAGGCGAACAGCCCAACTCTTAGAAACATACTACAGTGTTCGGTCAAAAAAAAAAAAAAAAAGAAATATACTACAGTCGCAGTCCGCATGGCCCTTATGGGCTGGGCCGCACAAGTGCTACCCCGCACAAGTGTTCCTCTCCAGCACCACATGCCATAGCCCAACACGTCATAATTATTACAAGCAAACGTATTAATAACGAGAATTTTTATCAGTTGATACTGATACAGATGATGAGAGTTTGATACTGGTTAATTAGAAATTTTAAGTTTAATTTTTGTAAATACAGTCGCATTAAATATTTGTTAGAGAATCTTTCGCCGCTCTTCAAGATCTTACTCAAGTTGGTTCAAATTAATTAGTCTATTGACTGAATACTAGGCGGTCGTAAATAAATGAGCGAGAATTGTTTTTGAAAAAAAGAGATGCGTCGTTGGTAAGCGAGTGAGTTAATATCAAAAAATATCACAACTTTTGTATTTTTTTATAAATTTGATACAACTTTTAAAAATTTACAAATGTAATACAGTTTAATTATTTTCTATCAAATCTATCACCACTTTTAAAAGTTAACAATTTAGTACAATTTAATTATTTTTTAACAAATTTAGTACACTGTCAGTTAAAAATAATTGAATATCCTAATATGCACATATGCATATATGACATTTGAAAATTTTAAACTGTGATAGATTTAGAATCCGTTTGTTTACTGTAAAATATCTTACATTTGTAAAATATTTTTAGGAGAAAATATTTACAGTAAAAATAATGATTTTTTTATCACTTACTTATAGTACAGTTTGTGTTTTTTCTAAAAATAACTTCAACTCTGTAAAAGGAGAAGTTATTTCACCTGAAAATTTGAAAATTTTTCTCAAATTTTGCCTATGTAAAATATTTTCCGTGAAACAAATATCAGAAAACCTGTAAAATTTTTTCCTGTAAAATATTTTATAGAAAACAAACACACAAGTAAACGTGTCATATGCATATGTTAACAGTTTTGGTTATTTTTAATTGTTTATTTTTAACTGATAGTATACTATATTTGTTAAAAAATAATTGAATTATATTAGATTTGTAAATTTTTAAAAATTACTAAATTTGTTAGAAAATAATTAAATTATACTATATTTATAAATTTTTAAAAATTAAGCTAAATTTATTAAAAAGTGTAAAAATAGTGATTTTTTTTTTAAATTAACCCTTATGTGAGTTATTATATTTGTGAGTTTAAGTTGGAGTCACATGTTATGTTATTATTCAATCTTCTTATGGTGAAAATTTTCTACCCAAATTCTGATAGGACTGAATGGACATTTTTCAAGTTCGATTACAGTGTTAACAATTTTTAAACTTAACACTATAGCTCAACAACAAATCCCTATGCAGCGGGTAACTATAGGGAAACTTGAATTCGCAACTTGAATTCACATTAATGTTGGAGATGACACACCAATTTAACACTAAATTATTATCTTTTTTTTGAACACATATAATGATTAACAGTTAGTTAGTTAATCATTAAAAAAAACAGAAAAATAAAGATCCAAAACATTACACAGGATAAAAATATCCCTCCCTATAAAATAGACAACCTTTACAAATTTAGAGGATTTTAGTGATGAAGAAAATCTAACCCCCTCATCCAGCTACATCACCAAATTACTATCTTTGATGGCATTAATAATAAGAACACATTTTCCAATTATGCTCGTTGAATGGTATAAAATAGACCAATGCTGTAAAATTTTGTAAAATACTTCCGAGTCTGGCTCACTCAGAGCAGGGCTAATCTCAGACAAGGGTCTTCATTCTTCAACCTTCCATAAGTAGTTTTTTTTTTTTGAGAGAAAACCTTCCATAAATAGTTAAAAATAATAAAAAGAAAAAACACCCACGACGCCGTTTCAATTCCTTCTAATATTTCCTTTACCAACAACGGTAGCAACCTGCGACTTGGACTTTCGTTTATTGTTGTCTTCTGTTTCGTGTCCCATTCTCTTCTTCACCCACGAAGAAACATCTTTCCGGTTCCACTCCAAATCGCAATTCTAATTCCAAAATCGTTTTATTTCCATCGTAAACGACTTGCCGTTTCTTCGTAGTTATCGTTATTGCTTAGTTATTATCTCGGCCGTGCCAAACACGGCATAAACGTGAAAAAGGAAAAATTAAACTGGATGGACGTTTGTTCCGTTGACCGACAAGTATTATAGCGTTTTGATTTCCGTTATATTTCTCTTATGGCCGCCGCCGACGACGACGCCGATGCCGTGTTGAGCGACGTCGAGGGCGAGGATCCGGTGCCGATCGTCACAGGAACTCCGACGCAGGAGGAACTCTCCGTCGAGAGGTTCCGTGACCTGGTCGCCGAGCTCGATCGCGAGCGGGCGGCGCGCGAGGCCGCCGAGAGTTCGAAATCGGAGTTGCAGGTCTCGTTCGGCCGGCTGAAAGCGCTTGCTCACGAAGCGATCAGGAAGCGGGACGAGTCCACGAGGCAGCGGGATGAGGCGGTGCGGGAGAAAGAAGAGGCGTTGAAAGCCAACGAGAGAATATCGGCGGAATTGAGTGAAGTTAGTAAGTTGAAAGAGGAGGCTGCGAAGCAGAGAGACGAGATTTCGAAGCAATTCGAGGAGGCCGTGAAGGCGAGGGATGAATTGCAATCGGAGATCGAGAATTCGCGGCATATGCTTGTGAGCGGGATCGAGAAGATATCCGGAAAATTGAGTAATTTCAAGAATTTCACGGCGGCCGGGCTGCCTAGGTCGCATAAGTACACTGGATTGCCGGCGGTGGCGTACGGAATTATTAAGAGGACGAATGAGATTGTTGAGGAGCTTGTTAGGCAGATTGATGCCACGGCTAAGTCTAGAAACGAAGCGAGAGAACAGATGGAGCAGAGAAATTACGAAATTGCCATTGAGGTTTCTGAGCTTGAAGCCACGATTAGCGGATTGCGAGACGAGGTTGCAAAGAAGGCTTCTTTGATCGTGAATTTAGAGCGAAGTGTGGCGGAAAAGGAGACAAAGGTCTCGGAGACTGAGAAAGAGATGTTAGAGAAGGCGCATTCTGTGGAGAAGGAAGCTTTGCAGCTGAGGGAGTTGGTTGGTGAGTATGATGATAAGTTGAGGAGTTTGGAGTCGAAGATCGAATCCCAGAGACCATTGTTGTTTGATCAGTTGAATTTGGTGGCAAAAATTCATGACCGGCTTTATCATGTTATTAAGATAGTTGATGCCAATCATTTGGATTCGGAGTTGTCAGAGTCGTTGTTTCTCCCCCAACATACTGACTTGGAGGAGAATATACGTGCCTCTTTGGCAGGAATGGAGTCAATCTATGAGTTAACCCGAATTGTTGTTGAAAAAACGCGGGATTTAGTAGAGGAAAAGAGTGACGAAGTGAAGAGGTTGAACGAAACAGTTGGTCAATTAGTTAAGGAGAAAGAACATATTGGTTCCTTGCTTAGGAGTGCTTTGTCAAAGAGAATGCCATTGGATCACTCTTCAAAAACCAATGAGCCGTTTCAAGTGGCAGAGAATGGCTTGAGAGAGGCTGGAATAGATTACAAATTCAGTAAGATTCTTGCTGATAGGAAGGTTCCAGCTTCTCATGTTAATGGTGGCTCTGCAGATATGGAGGAAGATGAAGTATACACTTTGGTAAGTCCTCTTTAACATTCACACGTTCAATTGTCTTTTATTTTGCTTTAACTTGGAATCTTAAGTGATGTTGACATTATATGTGGTCACAGGCTGGTGCTTTGGAGAATATTGTCAAGGCATCACAGCTTGAGATTATTGAGCTGCAGCATTCCGCTGAGGAATTAAGGTACTTTGGATGTTCTTGTACTCATAAGGCTTCACATGGGGAGTAACTTTCGTTTCTTGTTTGTGTATTGACATGTAATTTTCTGTTATGCCTCCTTTACTGTATTAAGGAAAGAGTTGAGTTTACTTAAAGAACATGTGGAGGCTCAAGCAAAGGAACTCAACCATAGAATGCGTAGAATAGAGGAACTTGAAGAAAAGGAGAGAGTGGCGAATGAAAGTGTAAGTTGTTTCTGTTCTGTATATTGTACTTACCACTGCAATTTATGTGATCATGTGTTAGGCTAATTTGTTGAGCTTATCATCAACTTGGTGGATCTGGTATTATAGATTGAAGGGCTTATGATGGACATTGCTGCTGCTGAAGAAGAAATTACAAGGTGGAAGGTGGCTGCAGAAGAAGAAGCTGCTGCTGGCAGAGGTGTGGAGCAAGAGTTTGTGGCCCAGGTTTGCCCATCATAGAATTAACTTGATCTGCTATTTTTCTAGTCGTATGAACAATATTTTCTTGTACCTGGAAAATTTTTCTTTAGGTGGACATTCCACCCAGTTTAACATTTCAAACGATGACAAAAGGTTTTTTTTTTTTTTTTTTAAAATTTGTACCTCATGAGTAAAGGGTTTTAATTGGCAAGAATATTATTATGTTGTGCAAAATGAAGGTAGGAGAGTTGGAGTGTGGAAACCAATTTTCAAAGGCAATATAGGAGTAATATGTTGTAAAACTCTGCATCGGTTTTTATGGGACACGAAACTTGGCTCAAGGCAGCTCTTGCATTTTGAACCGAAAAACAACTACGGATAAAGAAAAAGGAAAGTATAAGTGAAGTAGTGATTAAGGCAGCTTGATATCTGGAGCAAACATGAATTTCACCGTTCATGAATAACTGTATTCTTTCTGCATCTTTCTAAATTCTGCTTGATCTCTGTGCTTAATGCAGTTGTCAACACTTAAGCAAGAACTTGAAGAGGCAAGGCAAGCATTGTTAGAATCAGAAAAGAAGCTTAAATTTAAAGAAGAAACAGCCACTGCTGCTATGGCAGCAAGAGAGGCAGCTGAGAAGTCATTGAGATTGGCTGACTCAAGGGCCACTAGGCTGAGGGATAGGGTAGAAGAACTCAGCCGCCAGCTAGAAGAGCTTGAAACTCGAGAAGATTCACGTGGCCGAAATGGGCCTAGATATGTATGCTGGCCATGGCAGTGGCTTGGGCTGGACTTTGTAGGCATTCGCAGACCAGAAACACAACAGCAGAGTTCCAATGAGATGGAGCTTTCTGAACCCTTTCTATGATTATATGTTTTTTTTTCATCCCCCTTCTGTGTATTCTTTTATGAAGTTAATATTTCAATAGTCAAGTTATGAGCCTATCACTTTGTTGTTCATTCTTCAAAGCTTGGAATATTTTGTGGCTGTAGCATAAGGCAGGAATGCTGTTGTTAATGCTCTTTTATGACCACTTTCTAGGAGTTTCTTACCACATTGATGTTTCTTATCAAGATGGACGCAGCCCCTTCTCTAGTTATTTCATTCGTTCACAATTCATTTTCAGTTTTTCGTACATGTTTTTCTGCTGACAGAATGGCAGATGCTCTTCCAGTACAACTTCAGTAATTTGGACCTGTTCCAGGTTACTTTTTTTTTCAGTGAAAACATTCCTTGTCAGATTGAAGCTGGGACATATATTGCTTAAGTGCACCTGATTGAAGTTAGCCACAATCTGATGGCAACTGGAGAGATCTGTATCTAATCCTACTACATCTATGGTATGGGAAAATATGAAATAGGGATATTGCTTTCTTTTTCTTATCTGTAGCTTCAAATTAAAAGGATGTTTTAGACAGAAATATCATGTGTATATATGTTGTGCACTACTTCTTCTTCCCAAATACATCTCTTTGACAGATAATGATGATTTTCTGACAGGAAAAGAACTCTATCCTTTAGAAGCATCCATCAATTAACGTAAATATGTATACATTGCCAAGTGCATGTGCAGATGGACTCAGACACCTTGCTTTCAGCAGACACACTGGTGTGCCATATTGATACTTGTTGTTGAGCAGATGTTGCGGTTCTTCTCTACACGTGCAAGCTCCGCCGTTGCCCAAATGGTGGTAAAAACTCCAGTGTATCCCAAGCGTAATCAAGTTCTACAAAACCCAAGGGGAAGGTAACTTTTAGTTTCATATGGCCATGAATTTGGTGTGTGATTGAAGCAAGTGTTGCTTTTGCTACACATGGAAATAATAATTGAAAACTGCACTATAATCGTTTTCAGGCAGCATATAAGTCAAATGATAATTGACAACCGTAGTGTAATCATTGCTTAGGCAACATATAAGTCCACAAGAACGAACCTCAAATGGCTTCGACGTTTGTTATCTGAAGGGTAAATTCTACAGGATGACAATTAGTCTAGCGATGCTCTACGGTAATTAGTGTTGGTCTGTAAAAAAGCAACATGCCCAAAAAATGAGTTTAGCAGAGACAAGAAGGCTTGGATGGATGTGTGGTCACTCTAGGAAGGATTGAATAAGAAACAAGGGTATCCAAAGTAACGTAGGTCTAGCACCCATTGAAGATAGAGGAAGTAACATCTGCTTTGGTTTTGGATAGATCCAATGTAGATTAGCAAATGCTTCAATTAAGAAGGGTGATCAAATCTAGGTGGATAGTGTGAGGAGAGGGAGAGGAAGACCAGAATTGACTTGACAATCTTTAGTTAGAAAGAATTTAGAACCATTATGTCTCACGTTAGTGCAAAATAAGAATAGAATGACGAGAAATGATTCAACGTAGCTAACCCCAATTGAATTTGAGACTAAGGCTTATTTGTTTATATTATTGTCGTGTATAACAGTCCATGACATTTAAGAGTTCCAGACCTGAATGCATATTCGGCTGCTAGGTTTGGGATGAAGCCTCATAAGCTTGCCTTCTAGAGGGAAGTGTCCTAGGCTTTTTTGGACTTGATCTTATCTGGTGTATTCTAATTGGCATAAGCAGAAATATCACTTTTAAGAAATGTCATTAAGCAAGGACTAATACCAATTTTCAAATCGCTGCTTCCCCTTGTAAGAGAAGGACTATACTCCTTAGGAAAGGAGGATGCTAAAGAGATTGCTATTAGCTTATTGTTACAAGACATCTCTGATAAGGTCTTCTGTGGACTGGAGAACTTTTTTTCGTGCTCCGATTGAATACCATCCTTTTTTATCATTCTCAAATGGGACTTCGTTTACTATCTTTTTGAGTGAGTTGCTCCTAATATTACTGTTATTATACTTAATAAAGCAATTAGATTCATTATGTAAGATATGGCCAAAAAGAGGAAGAAGTTGTAATTTGGCGACAGATGGGTGCATGAACCTGCCATAGTTTATTGCATTGTGAGAGGAATTTTTTTTCTCAATAAACCTGCCATATTATTAGATGCACATAAATAAGCAGATGTATGGCAGTGCCTTTCAGTGGATGTTATCTTTATTCTTCACATTGCAGCCATAGTTAACAGGCACAAGGCTGAGAGCTGTCTTCTTACCTAGATTAAGTCTAACTCCCGCTGCCTCTTCCATGTTTATATCTTCCTCCTTCATCCTATTAGGCAATTTCCAATTGAAACAGTACAAGAGATTGGCAAGTGCAAGCTCCACTGTTGCCATTCCCATCTGCATTCCAGGACAAACTCTGCGACCAGACCCAAAAGGCAAGAAGTGAAAATGATGCCCCCTAAAATCAACGTTGATGTCAGCAAATCTTTCTGGTATGAACTCTTTGGGGTCATTCCAGTACTTTGGATCTCGTCCAATTGCCCACACATTAATTTGTATAGCTGTTTTCTGATCAATGTACAGACCATTTATTCTACACGGAGACACGGTTTCTCTTGGAATTATTGGGGCTGGAGGGTGCAATCTTAGAGTTTCTTTTATTACCATCTTCAGGTATTGAAGCTGATCAATGTCGTCCTCAGTTACTCTTCCTTTCTCTCCAACAGAGTTTCTAACTTCTTCTTGTACCTTTTTCATTGTTCTTGGATTCCTTGCAAGCTCTGCCATGGCCCAAATCATGGTAATTGCTGCAGTGTCTATGCCAGCTATAAAAAAGTCCTGTTCACAGATATCCAGACCAACAAAATGGGCTTTACTATGTACGCCAAACAGGGGTTGCTCAAATTAGCGGGACATAACTGTTAACGTTAATTGCTATTGCATTAAAAATATATTCTCCAATATCGTAAGTATTATTACCATGTAACATAAGGCATGACAGTCATCTACACGCTAGGGCCAATGAGCACCTGCTCTGCTTGTCAGGTTACACCCAATGATTAAGCCCGTGAATAGTTCAGAGGCAGATCTATCGTGTGCTATTTGTGTTTCACACGTGAATTGTGGTGAATTTATTGTTATAGAAAGGAGGATCATGGCTTACCAGCAGGACTGCCTTTATACTATCTCTTTTGAGCCATGCTTGCCCGGAATCGACTTGATGCTTCTCTATCTTTAACAGAACATCAATGATGTCTTCTTTCTCGCCTATTTTCCTGTGCTTAAGATGATCATTAATCAGCTTCTGGAAGAAAGCATCCAACTCAAAGAAAACTCTTTTGCACTTTGCATGATGACCTGTAAACATGTCAATGATCCAACCCACATATGGAAAATGATCTGCTGCAGAGAAGCAGCCGAAGACTGCATCAGCTTCGTGAATGAGTTGCTTAAGTCTGCTACCATCAAAATCACTCCCCGAGAAACTTTTTCCAAATGCCATTCTGAATATCACACTTGCTTGGAGTGCATAGCATTTCTCTGAAAGATTAACTGGAGTTGCAGATGCCGATGACTGCGAGATGGAATTCATCAACGACGTGATCTCTTCATTTCTGATGTACCTAAATGACTGCACTCTCTTCAAGCTAAAAACCTCAAGCGTACATAGTTTTCTCAACTCCCTCCAATAATCCCCATGTGGTGCAAAAGCAACGTCTAGATATCCATAGGTGAGTCTCCCAGAGCCAGCTGAGGATGGTCTGCTGCTGCAATCAAGATCATGAGTTTTGAACACATCCATTGCTGCTTCAGCAGAGGAAACGACAACTGAGGGTACCCAGCCGAGTTGAAGGAGCATGACGGGGCCATATCTTTTGGACAGATGACACAGGGATTGGTGAGGCAACGTGCCAAGTTGATGCAAGTTTCCTATAATTGGCAGCTTAGGAGGGCTAGGTGGAATCTCAATGTCCTTTTCTCTGTTTCTTTTCAGAAGCCACAGCAAAGAGAGAGAGAAGAGGACAAGAAGCAAAAGGTATAAACTGTATAAGGCCATTTCTGCATTCTTTCGTAGATAACAGAGCTTCGTCTCTATTTTTACAGTGCCTTAAATAGACTTGCTACCACCCAGTGATAGGACCATGTAGATTGCTAAATCCATTAAGTAAGGAAAATAAATCCATATTTGTTGCTAAATCCATTAGGTAAGGGAAATAAATCCATATTTGTTTTTGCTGTTCAGTGAAAAGTGATGGAGAACGAAGAGTAACTGAAAAAAAATGAGATTTGGTTTAGATTTAGTCAAAAGAATTTTTAAGGCAGATTTGATTTTTTGACTTAAGTTAGATTTGCAGAAATTTATTGCAAACTTATCTATATTTTCTAGTGCCTTAAATAGACTTGCTACCATTTACCCAGTGACAGGATATTTAGATTGCCAAATTCATTAGGTCAGGGGCAACAATATACCTTTCCTTTTTCCGTTCAGTTAAAAGTGATGGAGAGTGACGAGAAACTGACAAAAAATCAGCTTTAATTTAGATTTAGTGAAAAAAGTTTTTAGTTCAATTTTGCTGTGTTGACTTAAATTAGATTTGTAGGTATCTGAATTAATTGCAATCTTATCTCTTTAGTGTGAATTACCTTATGTTTCAGCAGCTTCTAGAACATGAAATTGCTGGAATAGATGGAAATTAAGAGTAGTTACAAACTTTGTTTTCGAGGGAAAGAGGTTCAATCTGAGAGGTTATTTGTCTTTAAATATCCCTATGTGCCTATTTCTCAATCATGGACATGAATGTTATTTATCAAGTGGAATTAGCATCATAATTATTCAGGTTTAACATCTAAAAGCTAAAAATAAAGAACTAGGTAGTTTGGCTGGGAGTAAGTGTACGTAAGCGTGGAGAAACATTAGAAAGAAAAGAGCGTGTAGAAAAATTAGAAAGAAAAGAAATACTCCATGGGGTAAGAAAAGATAAAGTAAGGTTTGTGAGGCAAAACCGGCCCAATTTTCATACTGGTTTATAGTTTGTGTCTAATTTTGTGTTTCTTACCCCTCTCTCATACCAATTCCAAAAAGCAGAAGATTTGTACTAGTTTAAGCAAGAACTGAGTGTTAAAGTTGATACAATAATTGCCTCTTTCTCCCACTCTTCTCTTCGACTAACTCTGTCACTCATTGTTCGCTTCCTATTTCTGCTGCAACTTCCCTTCAATTGTGTCCGAATCCTTGAAGTTCTGATTTTTGCTCTCGTTTTATCTATTGTAAAACATCGAGTTAGCAGCTGTCCTTCATCAAAAAGTATGTGTGTATAGTTCCAAATGTTGATAGCATAGCTTATCTCTTGGACGCCTCTCTCTTCTTCGTCTTCTATAAAAATCTAAGTGTTTTGTCTCCAGGCCAAGCTGTCTTTTCTTTCTGTTTCATGTCTTCATGTATAGAATAGGAACTACTTCTACTTCTTCCTTTTGCATTATCTTGGTAATGGGTTCTTCTATATACATTCAGACTACTTTGGGCATCTGCATGAAGAACTTCTACCTTATAGATGTCTTTTCTGACAATGTAGTAGAATTGATTGTTGATTGCACAAGTCTTTTGTTTGTAAGTATCTTGCTTAGAAATGGACCTCAGACACGTGCTTCCTAGCCTTAACAGGTTTTCTAAGCACCATCTGAGATCCTTCCGAGTTCTGTTTTCTATGTTTTCTCATGGGGGAAATTGGTTGAGTTGAAATGTACCAGGAAAAGAGAAACCATAAAAAGAAAAAAAAAAGAGGAGCAAGCTTGAGTTTTGCTGACATTTGTTTAATACTACCATACGTAGATCAATATTTTTAAAACTTTACAACTGCCCGATTGGGTGAATTTATAGAGAAATTTTATGATGAGAGACGGCAGATTGTGGAATGTGCTAAGTCAGTTGTCAAAAAGTCTAGTGAAAATTCTTAGCTCCCCAACATTTTTCAAGAAAATAAACAGGAAAAGCCCCATGTTCAGGACAACTGTTTGTCTTTATCCTACGAGATTCTGCTCTACAGTTTGCGTTTAAATGGTATAATAATGCCTAGGTCACTTTTACAGATAACTGGACATGATATCCAAGATTTTAAAGTATCCTGGAAAACCTAAGCGGTAGTGCTTGATCCCCTTGAGGTTTATTATTTGCAGTTATTACAGTATTATGACTAGTATGTTAAACTGGACAAAAGAACCTCGGTAAATCTGCGGAAATGATTGTCAAAATTAGACAAATCTCAAAATCGGAAGAGTTGCTTAGCACAGTGATTCTGATCAACTTCCGGTACTTTAAAAAGCTGCAAAAGCCTTGTTGGTTTGTCCATAGTTTTATGGGAGTTAAAATGGATTGAGGAATCTTCCAGGATTCTAATGCTTACCGCCACTGTACCACAGTATAGTAATGGGAATTGTGGGATGCAATGGGGATTTTTCTCCTCTTTTTTTTTTTGATTGGAAAAATGTTGACAGACACAAAAATACTTGCGCAAGAATGAAAAGCATTAAATAAATTTCATTCTTGTGCCTTTGATTGTTTCCATTTTCTGTATCTGAAACTCTTTTTGTTTTTTTTTTTTGCTTCCAATTGTGGTGATGTTTTGTTATTCCATACCTGTGATTAACTCACTTGTGGCAAGATAGTGATGTCACACATATTTACTTGGTACACATAACATACTATGACATTTACCATGCTTAGTTGCCTGTTCGGGACATTTAGGAGTACCGGATTTAGTTGCCAGTTCGGCTGGTAGGTTCTCTCCTGGGTTTGGGATGAAGCTTCATAAGCTTGTCTTCTAGAGGTAAGTGTTAGGATTATCTTCCTTGACCCATTTTCTTGCTGAGATTTTTTGGACTTGTTCTTAGCCGGAGTACTCCAAATTCTTTGGCAATAGGCAGGTACATGAACCTACCGGAAGTTAATGCACATGAACCTATTGGAAGTTAATGCATTGCAAGAGAAGTTTTTTCTTAAAATACCTGCCATATTATTGTATGCACATAAGGCAGTGGCTTTCTTCTGTCATATTTATTTTTCCCATTGCAGACAATCAACAGGCACGAGGCTGAGAGCTGTCTTCTTACCTAGAGTAAGGCTAACTCCAACTGCCTCTTCCATGTTTATATCTTCCTTCTTCATCCCATTGGGCAAGTTCCAATTAAAACGGTGCAAGAGATTGGCGAGTCCAAGTTCCACTGTTGTTATTCCCATTCGCATTCCAGGACAAACTCTTCGACCAGATCCAAACGGTAAGAACTGAAAATGGTGCCCTCTAAAATCAACGTTCATGTCAGCAAATCTTTCGGGAACAAACTCTTCGGGGTCATTCCAGTAGTTTGGATCTCGTCCAATTGCCCACACATTAATTTGTACAGCCGTTTTCTGATCAATGTACAGGCCATTTATTCTACATGGAGACACAGTTTCTCTTGGAATTATTGGGGCAGGAGGGTGCAATCTTAGAGTTTCTTTTATTACCATCTTCAGGTATTGAAGCTGATCAATATCATCCTCGGTTACTCTTGCTTTCTCTCCAACAGAGTTTCTAACTTCTTCTTGCACTCTTTTCATTGTTCTTGGATTCCTCGCAAGCTCTGCCATGGCCCAAATCATGGTAATTGCTCCAGTGTCTATTCCACCTAAAAACATGTCCTGTTCACAGATATCCAGAACAACAGAATTAGCTTTTACCATGTACATCAGCAAGTGTTGTTCAAGTCAGAAAAAGGGTTCTAAGTATGGTAGTGGTAATTGCGACTGCATTATGAACAATTCTCCTATGTACTTTTAAGTGTTTCTGAAGTAACACAAACCAATGAACACCTGCTATGTTTGTCAGGTTGCATCCAATGATTCTGCCCCTGAGAATTTTAGAGGCTGATCCGTTGTGTGCTATTTTTGTTTCACGCATGAGAATTGTGGTGGATTTAATGTTACAGGAAGTGTTCTGCAGCTTACCAATAGGACAGCCTTTAGACTATCTCTTTTGAGCCATGCTTCTCCTGAATCTGTTTGATCCCTCTCTATCTTTAGCAGAACATCGATGATGTCCTCTTTCTCGCCTATCCTCCTAGGGTTGAGATGATCATTGATCAGCTTCTGGAAGAAAGCATCCAACTGAAAGAAAGCTCGTTTAATCTTTGCATGATGGCCTGTAAACATGTCAACAATCCAACCAAGATATGGTAAGTGATCTGCTGCAGAGAAGCTGCCGAAGACAGACGCAGTTTTGTGAATCAGTTGCTTAAGTCTGATGTCATTAAAATCACTCCCCCAGTAACTCTTCCCAAAAGCCATTCTAAATATTATACTTGCTGTGAGAGCATAACACTTCTCGGACAGATTAACCGGAGTTGCAGATGACGATGACTTGGAGATAGAATTCATCAGTGAGGTGATTTCTTCTTTTCTAATGTACCCAATTGACTGAACTCTCTTCGGGCTAAAAACCTCGAGAGTGCATATTTTTCGCAACTCTCTCCAATAATCCCCATATGGTGCAAAAGCAACATCTAGGTACCCGTAGGTAAGTATTTCAGAGCCAGCCGAGGATGGTCTACCACTGCATTCAAGATCATGAGTTTTCAACACATCTGTTGCTGCTTCAGGAGAGGAAACAACAACTACCGGTACCCAGCCGAGATGAAGGAGCATGACGGGGCCATATCTTTTGGATAGATGCCACAGGGATTTGTGAGGCAATGTGCCAAGTTGATGCAAGTTGCCTATTATTGGCAGCTTTGGAGGGCTTGGTGGAATCTTCATGTCCCTGTCTCCATTTCTCTTCAGGAGCAGCAGGAAAGGGAGAGAAGAGAGAACAAGAAGCCAAAGGTATATACTGTCTAAGACCATTTCTGCTTTCTTTTGTACATGGAAGAGCTTCCTCCATTTCCTTAAATAGACTTGTTTCCACCAGGAGTCAGGAGTCTGTAGATTGCTATATCCATTAGGTCAGGACTCAGTAGCATATATGTATCCATCTTTGTCTTTTCTTTGCTGTTCAGTCAAAAGCATGTGTCTGTATTTCCAAATCTTGATCAGATATTTATAGCTTATCTCGTGGACGCCTTTTCCTACTTTGTCTTCTATGAAAATCTAAATAGATTTCTTCGGCCCAACACTCTCTGTTCTTTCTGTTTCATGTCTGTATGTATAGAATAGGAACAACTTCTGCCTCTTCCCTTGGCATAACTTGACTACTGGTTCAGTTTGAACGGGAACTGAACCAGGACCGAACTGAATGTCAACAAGAACCAAATTGGACCGGCTGGTCGGTTTTGGTTCAGAGCTAGAACCCTCTAAGGAGGCTGAACGATCTCGATTCCTCCTTTTAGGAACCCGCCGAATCGGTGGTTACTTAACAATTTTTTGTTTTTGAAAGATACAAATCAACGAGTTATCTTGTCATTGTCAAATTCGAAGCGATTGAGACTATACATTGTTAGTGAAAACAGGATAAAGGGTAAGTTAAAGGTAATGGAACTAAATGAATTTTGATTTCTCTAAACTACGAAAGTAGCTTAATTAATATAATATTAATTAAGTCCAAACCTTTTGCTTATTTATTTTTTTTTCTTTAATCTAATTGTAATTCAAGATTTACTCTATAAGTTGTTTTTAAAAAACAAAAAAGAAGTGAGAACCAAACTAAACCGAATCATAATCGAAGATCAATTGCATCCGAAACCAAAATAGGAATTGAAACGCGGATCGGATATAACTAGCACTTGGGTGGTTATGTTAAGGTTTAAGATACTTTAAACTAATAGTTAAAAGATATAAGACTCGAAGGTGTTGAAAACTAATCTTGAAAAGAGAGATTAGGGATTTATGAAAATTGAGAGTTATTTTTATTGTGTAACATAAGGTACAATGAATCTCTTACAAGAGATTTGTTACAGACAGTCATTTTTTACCTTCTTTTTTTTACAGACACCAATTACAAACCAACACATCAACACTTTTCAATGACATTTCTATAATATTTTTGACATTCAACTTTTTAACAACCAATCAACACCTATCACGTAAGCAGTAATTATAAAAGAGAAAGTAAAAGTGACTGTTTTTAACATTTCTCACCTCCTACTAAGAAAAAAAAAAAGAAATAACCAAATTGAAATAACTTCTACCTTGTGTAACATGCGGAATGGGCCGAAATTGAAATTCAGTCAGATCTGCAAGGATAATCGGTTCCTCTATCCAAAATTCAGCCGACGTTTGGAACCGGCGTGAACAACTTCTACAGTTCTACCTTGGAGAAGAATTTTCCTAGAACTTAATGGACATGAGTGCTGAGCGCACAAGTCTGGCAAGAACCTGTTAACATGCTTTGTCAAGTTCGAAAAGTATTCTGGTTCGGATCGACTCGAAACTTACATCCTTGACCCCATTAGGCAGTAGTTTCACACCATCTCTACCTTTGCTAGTTGTCGTGTTGTAGCGTAACCTGCAGAGAAATTCATGCAAATTCCCATGCCATCCGAGCTTCTCAGGATGTCCAGTATAATAATACATGATTGACACATGTAAGTAATCCTAGTTAGGAGAGCCGCAATCCTTTTTTTTTTTTTTTTGGTTTGATGCAATAGGACAGCAAAAATTCTGTTTGTATCTATCGACCTCAAGAATAGATTCTAAGTGTGTGTTTGTTTTTTTAAAATATTTTTTAAGAAAAAATTTTATAAGTCTTTTGCCGTCTATTTTACAGAAAATATTTTACATAAGTAAAATTTGAGAAAAATTTTTAGATTTTCAGGTAAAATGACTTCTCCTTTTACAGAGTTGAAGTTATTTTTAGGAAAAATACAAACTATAATATAAGTAAATGACAAAAGAAAATTATTATTTTTACTGTAAATATTTTTTCCTGTAAATATTTTACAAATGTAAATTATTTTATAACAAACAAACAGATCCTAAAAACGCATGCTTCCTAGCGTGAGCAGCCTGTCTAAGCACCGCTTGAGACCGTTCCAAGCTCCGTTATCTATGTTCTTTCATCTTTTGAATGAAAAAAATATCAGTGTATAGAATTTTAGTGTTTATATTGATATTCTGAATAAAACAAAATTTATAGTTTTTATCACAAAATTGATAATATTTACTATTAAAAAATAATAATTTTAATTTTTATTATAAAAATTATTAATTTTATGATATTTGAGATATCAATCAAAATATAAAAATTTTACATATATATTGATGCTTTTTGGAATTTGGTCGTACGAGGAAAAAACTTAATAAAAAGAGCAAGCTTGCTTTCAGACAATTTAAAGAGCTCACTTGTAGTTGTATCCTTGTCCTTCTAACCCCTTAAAACTCGCGGGGAGAAACAAGAAAAAGAAAAAATAAATGTAATAAGATGATATTAAGGGTTTTGCTAACAATTTTTTTTATTAAAATATATCAAAAGACGAGTCTTAATATAATGATAAAGTTAAGGTCTATCTGATTCTTTCATATATTTTAGAGGATGAAAATTTTTATATATACTACGATACTCTCTACTCAATGTAGATTATAGATCAATAATTTTAAATTTTTATGGCTGCAATTGGGTGAATTCAAAATCAAAGCTTATTGGGAGAGATGTCAAGTCATTGTCATAGAGTCTCAGTAAAATTTCCTAGTATCCAAACATTTTTTAAGAAAATAAAAATGAAAATCCCTTATCTAGAGGTGGTTTGTCTTTATCTTGAACTGTGATAAAATTAAAGAAAATTTTAAATTTAATTCGCCTAAAATATGAATTAACTTTAACTTAGTTTAAAATATGAGTGAAAACAAAATTTAAAGTGGAACTTGGGTAGCAAATTTTTGCTTATATGAGGAGAAAAACAAGATCAGGAAGATCACTTTTATGCTCTCAACAATGTGCAAAACAAATTCTTACAGTCTTGGAAAACTAATCAAATGTAAGCAGAAGTGAGTAATATATTAATAAGCAAATCAAAATGGTTTCTTTGTTCTGCATTTGGTCCCTCTTAAGACCCCAGTAGGAGGGCCAGTAACCATGATGCTGCAGTGAGCATATAGCCAATACGAGTATTGCAGCAAACCTTCCATCTTAGATCGCACCCGAAAAACTCCTTCTACCTGAAATTTAATCCCATTGCTGTTGGTCTGCTCCTCGAGCTGTTGGCTGTATTTCAATGGAAGCCGAACCTGACTACTAACCATGTGAACATTTACAAACCTGGACTGCAAACTGGCTGCGGAGAAAGGCTCAATATATTGTGTGGAAATGAGGGTGTTCCCGTAGTAAAGATCAATGATCATGGAACTGAATTCCACACTCATCTTCTTGTTCGGATTGGTGAAATTAACGAGCACAGAAAGATCAGCATTAAGCAAAGAGTCTGCATCAATATATGCTGAATTTAGAGTGGCAGTTGATACTTCAAACCATGGGCTACGCGGACGGTAGACAAGGTAGACTATGAGAACAATTAGGCCTCCCAGGAATACTACTATCCAGAATATGGCACAGAAGACTGCACCAAACCACCATATGGGCTTGGTCGGACGGGGTGATGGCACCCTTGGCCTGCGCCGGTGTTCGTGAGGCTGTCCTGATGGGATTACTTCTGGACGGCGAGGCTGCGGAGGATGACGATCTTGTTCATCATGTTGTGGTGACACTTGAGGCCCTCGGTCTTGGTTTTCACCTTTTTGGGGTGGCAGTGTCACCCGGGGACGACGGTCTCGGTCTTTTTCCGGACGCGGCTTTGGTGGTCGCGGTGGTTGCATCCCGCGGGGATCATGGTCTTGGTCATGATGCTTTGGTGCCCATGGACTGCGGTACTGGCCAGTAACGGATGGGCCACCAGCTTCAGGTTGTTGGCCAAGAGGTGGTACTGGTGCAAACCGCGGACTAACGTATTGGCCTTCGCCATCATGCTGTGGTTTTGGCGTGGCCCGAGGGCGACGCGGCGGACTCCTTTGGTCTTGACCTTGGGGATGCGACACCAGCGGACTAGGCGGTGTCAGTGGATGTTGACCTTCCTCAGGCTGCTGGTGCAATCGAATAAAATGAGGGTTAGATTCAGGGTGCCGATGCATTTTTTCAGTGTTGAGACGTTAGTAGAAATGAAGAAGAGCAGAAGGAGACTGTGAATATGAAGAATAAGTCGTTGGGCCAGTGGAGAAGAGGATGACTTGAAGAGAACTTCAAGTAGGATTCTTGTTAAGGCAAAGAATCAAACACAAGCTAATTGTGGGAGGCAAGTAATCTTTGCTCATGCCCCTTTCTTCTCATTTAAGGTTCTCTGCTAAGATTAAGCTTGCTTGTGCTTGCTTCCACATGCTTGCTAGTTTAACAGCGCATATATTGCAATGAAATAGAGTTCAAAATTTCGTGAAATTCCTTTTTTTTTTTTTTGGTTCAAATTCGTTTTGAGTTTTTTGTATCTTAGAACCTTCCAGTTTCATACACAATAGATCTCGATTCATCATACATTGACTTGTTAGAGATATTTTAAGTTTCGAGTTTTGTGTTCGGATTGTGAGTTAATCCGATTGTTGGTCAATTGGATTTGTAATCATTTCCACTCTGAGTTGTTTGAGTTTGGGGCTTTTTCAAATTTGGTTTCAAATTACTTTTCAGTCAAAACAAGTTAAGTCGAGTGGATTAAATCATTCTGATTGGATCAACTATTACTAATCCTGCCTAAACCATCACCTAAGAAATGAGATATGACATTGCCAAGATAGCATCTACAGGGTAACTAAAAAACTTCTTTCTTTCGTTTGAGAGCGAAAAAACCGTACAGTTATTCTAGCTGCAAATCAAATTTGGGATGTCCAGCATTCTAATTTGTTCATTTCTTCCAACATCAGCTTGTCATACATTGCGAAAATAATGAACACACAAAGCTATATGCTATGATTTATCATACAACGGTCTGACTGAAAGCCATGCGCCATGGCCAATCCTGGCAGTCTGCCCCTGTATTGACAGAAAAAAACAGATCCTGGCTTCACAAAATATATTCACCTTTATTAGGGTTGGATCCCATTTATCAAGTCATAATTTTGGCCTAATAGTGGTTTTTTTTTTCCCATAAAAAGGCCAGTTGGGTTGCAAGCTACACAACAAAGATAACTCTTTCCATTCTTATAAACTTTATGCCCCTTTTTTTTAGGATTATAACCTTGGACTTCCAATGGAAGTCTAAGTTCTAAATTATTAGTACTATTCATATCGCGAACAGGGCAGCTAAGTAATTTGACTGATACAAAAAGAACCTCGGCTTCATTTTGAAACTTTCTTTAGATCCCAGTAACGCCAACAAGCATCTTGCAGCATTTCGTAATTCTGCATTGCATAGTGTTTTGTTAGAATTAACATAAATACCAATAAGTAATATGGATGAAGAACAAGAAAACAAAAAAAATATAAAACAATGCAGCTTTTAAGATACAGAAGTTATTACCTCCAATCATGTTTCAAAGCGTGAACTGATCCTTCTCCCGATGCCTTTATTACTTCCAACTGGATGCTTGACTTGCCCAACCCAAAGGCTTGTGATTCCCTTAATCCACTTCCAATTCTCTTGCGTCCCACAAAGCAACATGATGCCACTATTAGTGAATGATATCAAACTACAAATGTGGAAGCAGGAGTATAATCAATATCTAACATGGATGAGCTGAATTTTCAACACTGAATCAACATATTTCATTTTTGAACCTATGAGGTTTCTACGCACATGTTCCCCCTCTTTACACAAATTTTACGGCTCATGCACAATTAGCGTAAATTTTGTATCGATGTTGAAATTTCATCTTTATGAAATTCGAAGGAAAGCAAGTAGCTCAAACCCGGGAGTTCTATTACTGAAATTCACCAGTAAGGCAGGAGGCAGAGATAATGTAGGCTTGGCAATATGTTCTCCGGTCCTGAGGATGCTCCAAAATTTGGGCTCTGTAGCACACAAAAGAGAGGTTAGCTTCAATCCAAAAAAATACAGGGAGCATCAACAAAAAGGCAAGGGGAAATCCTGCACTGGTCCATTAATTAGATTCATAACCACAAACAGAAAGAGCAAAGAGTGTTACACAGCAACCTGGAAGCGAACATTGAAAAGACGAACCTTTCTCAAGTCAAAGGACCTCCTTTTGAATGGATGGCATCAATTAGTGTTTCAGAAAGAGCTGGATCAAGAGTAAAGCCTCTCTCCATCATCTGATCCCACACCTTACAAGCAGCTGGAATTTTTTCTTCCCGCACAAGGCCTCCTACAATCAACTTATACGTTACCGTGTCGGGATAGAAACCTCTAGCCTGCATTTCCTCGTATAGAAACATCGCTTCGTTAATTCTTGAAGACTTGCAGAACCCATTTATAAGGGCATTATATGAAACCACACTGGGGGCAATTCCCTGGTTTACCATTTCACGGAAAACACTGTAAGCCATCTCAACTTTCGCACTCTTGCATAGATGATCAATGATTGTTGTATAAAACCTTCGATCAGGCAAAATATCCATTTTAGTCATTTGATCAAGAAGCTTCTTTACAATGTCTGTATCACCTTCTCTAAGATAAGATTTTACAAGTATTGTGAATGTAACCACATCTGGTGCAATACCCTTTTGACCCATTTCCTCAAAAAGCTTATAAGCCTTCTTAGTATTGTTCCAATTACAAAATGCATGGATGATAGTGTTGTATGAAACAACATCACACAACCCTTTCGGCTCCATCTTCTTCAACATCAATGCATAAGCATTATCTGCACGATTACCCCTACAAAGCCCCTTCAGAAGCTGGTTATAACTGTACCCATCAGGTTCTATCCTGCTCCTCTCCATCCTCTTCATCAACTTCTCCGCTTCTTCCAGCATAAACTCATGACAAAAATAATTCAAAAACACATTGTATGTAACTAAATCAGGTTCCGGTCCATTCCTCCTCATAAAAGCTACAATGGCCCGAGCCTTATCAATCCTACCCATTTTACAAAACCCGCTAATCAACGCGTTATAAACCAATGTACTTAGCTCAATTTCACTATCACTCATTACATCAACTATAAGTTCATAAGCCAATTCTGCTTTCCCTCCTTTACACAAGCCAACAGCAAGGGCTGCACAAGCTTCATTATCCGGTCTCAACCCTTTAGATATCATATCCCGCCAAAACTGTATCGCAGCATCAAAGTTCTTTATTTTACACAACCCATCAATAACAATAGTATAAGTTACAACATCTGGTTCTCTCCCTCTTTGACTCATTTTCTCAAACACTTCCAATGCTAACTCACTCTTCCCTTCACTAAACAAGAGATACAAATAATCATTGAAAGCCCATTTATCGGGAAAACAATTCATCCTCTCCATATCTTGCAACAATGCATTAATGGTAGCCAGGTCCTTCACACGACACAACCCGGAAATGAACCGGGAGTAAGTGAAGGAATCGAGCGAGAACCCGTTGGGACCAAGCTTAGAATACTGTTGGTGGGCTAGATGGAATCGGGAGTGGCGAATTAAAACACCGATGAATCGGTTGTAATCCACACTGAAGACGCGGCAATTTGACTGCGTCATTTCGTCGAACACTTGGATTGCATTGTCGATCAGGCCGATCCTCACATAATAGGCGATCCGAGCGCGGTAAATGAGGCGGTGGGCGCCCAGAGATTGATACATGTCAGGGAGATATGCATAGCAAATAGCTAGAGGGAGCGGCCCTCATGGGTGGTTGCGATGGCCAGCTTGGTTTCGGCTGAAGGAGAAGAAGAAAATAATAGGCGAAGAAGAGAGAAAAGAGACATTGGAGGCCCAAAATGAAATATTTGACAAGAAAGGAATTAATATAGAAATATTGGAATAATACCCCCCTTTTTTTGCAATTTGGGTCTAATTTTTGGGCTCAATTTTTAATTCCAAAAATTTCTGTTTTTGATGGGCTTTAACTTGGTTCTTGAGCTTCCACGGGCTAAAAAAGTAAATTTCGGTTGATTTTCTTTTGTATGTGGAATGCAATTATTATCCTTTTTTTTTTTTCAACTTCCTAAAAATTTATGTTGGAATTTTGCAAATTTATTGACTCTAGAGTTTAGATCTTAAAAGTCTAGAAGAAATGGAAATAACAATATCTCCACCTTCCTAGTGCAATGAAACACTTAAATATAAATTGAGTTGCTCTCAAATTAATGTTGTCATTGCAAGCTACTTTTATCAAAACTTTACTCATTCCTTTTGCTTTATGCTTTGTCAACTTAATTTTAAATTATAAGGTTTGTTATCATTGTTCTTTATAATTTCAAAAATTAATATAACTTTAAACCAAAAATATTAATACGACTTATTACGCAACTAGACTCTTGAAGGACGAACTTGAGTTTTTTTTTTTTTTCTCAACTTGGCCCAATCCAGCCCACCAAACTTTAGGTTCATTTATTTATTTTTTGGCTAGACACTGATATTTATAAACTATATTAGACCCAACTAATCAGATTAAAGTTGGCAAATACCCACTAAGAGCAAAACTCTCTCGTACAATGGTTGGGTATTCGAGTGAAGCTTGAGAGGAATTTACGCTTATATTAGGATGGTCTGGCCCGACCCAAAACTGGGCCTAAACGAGTTCAATCTCAACGTGTACAGCAGGCTCGATGTTCAGCAGGTCTGGTACCGAGTACCAACTACCAAGATAGTTTCTGATTTCATCCAACCTGCAGGCTTTACTGCAAATTCACAAAGAACCTGAGTGATCTTATGAACAGATTGCCAATTTAGGGTCTATGACTCCATCGACATTCCAATAAATCCGGCTTTTAAAACATGTGACGACTGATGAATAACATCAAGAAAGCAACGAGCTTATCAAAATACAGTAAAAGCTAACTAAACTACATCAGTTTGATTCATTGGAAAGGCAATTAAAGTTGCCAAGCAAGCATTCACAGAAAAAGAGCCGAATAAGCCCGAAATCCCACAAGAAGGTATGAGATCCCCGCAACTTAATTTTTCCACATTGCCTTCAGAAAAGGAACTCCGGAACTGCCATTATAGGCCCCTGAAACATATCGATCAAAATAAGAGAATATTGCGGCATATTTGCTTAATATTAACTAAGGAAAGTTATCACAAAGAAAGGAGGACCGAGATGGGCAATGGGAAACGGCAATATCTTCATTCTCAAATTTGAAAATTCTTGCGAACTCATCCTACATAGGCCAATAAAAGGAAGAGAAGGAAAATTGCAGGTGCTCCAGAAACCAATCTGCTAGCTTTGGGACTTGAAATCAAAACCATGAAAACATCAGATATATAGACTGAAGACAACAATTGATAAGCACAACTTTATGGCATCCTCCAAAACGGTAAAGATTCAGAATTGCAAGAACATGAGCAGTTCAAAAACCAAATCAAACTATGGTCAAGAAATGTAACAATAATTGTACTAAAATGAATCCATTCACTAAAAGGAAAGAATCAACCTTTGATAAAGCCCATCGGCACAGCACGTTACCATACTATGACGCGCTAAATTGTATGCCTTGAAGGTAATTGCACGACAAGAAAAGAACTCCACTACAACAAAGCAAAGGATTCACCTTTTTGTTTCTTTCTATCTTCCCCAGACCACGAATTAACCGCACGCATGATTCTAATTGCAAGATACGAGACTTAAATCCCACACCGAAAAAACGAGATTCAAATATAATGCTTATATAAATTTTGGACTCTCTTAATTTGATATCCATTTTTTAGTTTGTGGTTCTCCGAGATTTATATCAATTAGTATCAAAGTCATCCATTATCTTTAATTACGTTATGTGGGAGTTAAGTATCATATAAAAAATATGAGATTCTAATTCAGAGCTTATATAGACTTTAAGTCCTCGTATTTTAAGAATTAGCTGGGGAATAAATACGGAATTTAATTGAGGTTCGGTATATAAATATTTTTTTCTCATCGCCGAGTGCTTGATTTTCTAAGGCCGCCGGCCAAACAAATGTTGTGGATTCGCAAGTCGCCGGAGGGATTATAAGGTTCAAAACGGCACCCTCTAATAGGCAGATAAGCCGGTTGAGTACTACCATGGCCCCTAGAGGTTTCAGAACATGTGGTCAGGTTTAGATCGGATCAGCTTATATTTGGATTATTTGAGATTAAGTTATTCTGAAATCCTTCGAATTTGTGGGGTTTAGATTGACGACAGTTACATCTTTTTTGTTGTTTTTTATGATGTGATATTTTTATAACCAATTCTGAAAATTTTAAAATTTGAAAAGAATTAAAAAAAAATCTTAAAAATTTGAAAAATATATATATCTATTCAAAAAATAATTCAAGAGAAATTAAAAAATTTGAAAACTCGAAGTAACATTTAAAGATTCATAAAAATCTTGAAAATATTTTAAAGAGCATCTATAATTAAGATTTATAATAAAAATATTAAAATTTATATATTTTTACATAAAATCTATGATTCAAATGTTTTAATTTATTTTTCGTTTTTTTTTTAAATTGAGTTGCATGTCATTGTTAATTGGATCGAATTTAATTATAAATTTTCAAGTCATTCTTAGCTCAAATTATTTTCGAGTTGAATTCGGATCAAATTTTTTTTTAATAGGTTTAAGTCGAGTCAAAATTTAACACTTTAAATGACCACAATGCCCTCGACATATTGCAATAATCTCGCATGTGGCCTCTTTGAGTCCTGAACCTGAGCTCACAAACGGACAGTGAACTGAAAACTGAAACCGAAAATCTCAAAAGGTGAAACCAGAAGGAAAAATAACCGTCGATTTATAGTTTGACAAAAAAAAAAAAGAAAAAAAGGAAGAAAAGAATATAAAGAACTGGCGTACAGTCCGAAGCGGGCCATGGCGGAGCTCCGGCACTCGAGCTCGTCGCTCGGTGCACGAGCCGCCTCCTCTCCTCGGAAGCGCGAAGAGGACGCATCGCCTCTCATCCACGAGACCGTCCCGTCCTTGGTGGACGACGACGACGACGACAGCCGCCACGTCCTCCGCCATCACTTCTCCAGAGATCGCGACCGTCCGTCCTGGTTCAATCTCCCGTTCTTCTCCGGCGACGATCCTAGGGTTTCTTCTCACTACTTTAGGATCTGCTTAATCTTGCTTGGCCTTATGGCTTCCGCCGCATTGATCTCCGTTTACTGGATCTACAGTCGATGGGTGAGCCTATGTTTCTCCGTGTTAGGGTTTGATGTTTGGATAATGGATTGGACCGTGCTTGTGGAAAATTTACTGTTTGATGAGTGGCTGCAATTTGTTTAAACTTTGTTTCCTGATTGTTAGCCTTGGTACTGACAGGATGTAGTATGCTTGGAATTGGATTCGTGTTTTTGTCGCTATGGCGCAATAATGTGTTGAAAATTGAAATTTGAAACTAGATTGGTTGGAGTTTCGGACTTTAGTTTTGCTGGAAAAGTGGCACTCTGCTGATTTCTATGGCACTATGAATTTGGTGAATCGGTCGTATGGATGATATGGAAATTTTTACATTTTTTGGCATGCAATGACGGTTGACAGATTATGCTATTTGAGTTTCATGTTCAATTTATGGAAATGGAACTTATGCTTATGGTTACCAAAAGTTTTATTCAACTTATTGGATTGCTGACATTTCTTGGAACTTTTTTTGTAGAATGCTCCATACTTGTGTAAAAAAGATGGCATTGTTCTTATCTGTCCACAAGTAAGTTATATGAAGTATTGTCTTTTTGGTCATTTTTTATATTGTCCCAATTTTAGTTTTAGATGAGCTCTGCAAATTTTAATCTTTGTTGCCACTCTTAGGTTAAGGAATCTCCTTCACTCTGGGAGAATCCGTACTCTGCAACAACCTCTTGGAAACCTTGTGCCGAGCGACGATTAGGTGGAATATCAGGTTAATTTTACTTTGGCGAATAATAAAATGGGTCATTCTTGTGTATCTAGATCATATGATGTGCTGTCAGACTTGATGACAATATTTGCACTACTTGTATGGTTAATGTGATTGTTAAGTTTCTGGGCTTATATTCAACATTTCCTTCTTTCTTGTTCACTCCATTTTAAGTGGTAACTTTTCCCAAATTTTGCAGATCTTCCTGCTGAGAATGAAACAAATGGCTATGTTTTTATCCATGCTGAGGGTGGTTTGAATCAGCAAAGAATTGCTGTATGGATTCTCTTCATTCAAATAGTGTAATTGAGAAAGTTCTTATTTTCCTTTATGTTGTTCTGTGTTGCAAATAGTGCCTCCTCATCCTGGGCCCAAAACCAACAAAAATTGCATCACTCACTTGAATACTTTGAGAAACTTTCATTTCCTCCTCCTCGCCCACCTCAAATGTCCAAATAAATGAGTGCCTTTGGGAACATCGAGGAACTTCGGTACTATTTAGTCTAATAATATGTTCAATGTCATTCCCAGCATTACTAAATTAGAATGCACAAATCTAATATGTGGTGTAACCCCTTCCACCCTCTTCCGAATTTCATATGTTAGGACAATATCACTCACAAATAACATATATCAGTAAATACTGATATTTGAATTATCATAAAATTTTTCCATAACAACACCTTGTCTTTAGCTGGAATAATATTTTTTATTTATAAACGTGCATCTATTTCAACTTCAGCTTGTCCTACCTTCAATATCTCTACTCTTGGATATCAATATAGATATGGCAATATAACTACAACATGTAAAACTTAATATGATTCTAACTAAGAAAGCCCAAATAAAATGATGCAACTTTTGGCTTGCATCTCTAACTTCACCGCATCCTGTAGACAAGGATGTTTTATGCCAAGAAATCAATCCCTAGAATGGATCATTTATTAAAATCTAACATGCCCTCTTATGGAACCCCATTGTGCTTAAAGCATGAACACAACACATGCCCTCCTTACCTGTGGAAAACCACAATAAAATTCGAAAAATATGAGGGCTCTCATGACCTCTTGATCATAAATACTCGGATACCAAGCCAAGAAACTAATCACCCAAAAGCTTAAGCTTTCGAATGAAACCCAAAATGCATCGTATGTTAAGCTCTTTACTTTTTATTTTTTTTTTATTATTTTGGTTTAGTTGATGATGTCAGAACATAGTTTCGAATTTTGGAAACATTATTGGGGGTCTGGTGCATTGTTGAAATTACTTAGGTTGCTTGTTTATTTGTCCTACAAAATTTAATTTAGGATGATTGATTTCCTCCTCGTGGCATTGGGAAATAATGGTTGTGTATAATTGCAAGCATTCATACTTCACAAGAAGTGAAATCAGAGTGACTATGTACTAATATTTGTTTTCAGATTTGTAATGCTGTGGCTGTGGCCAAAATAATGAATGCCACCCTCATATTGCCTGTGCTGAAGCAGGACCAGATTTGGAAAGACCAGACGTAAGGCTGATCATCATTGTCGTTTTTGTTAAAATTTTCTCTTTTTGAATCACATGTCATCTTTATTAGTATGGCTTGAGAAACCCTTACCCTTCGTGTTTTCATGTTCATGGAAATGCCTGCAGGAAATTTGAAGACATTTTTGATGTTGATCATTTCATTGACTATTTGAAGGATGATGTGCGTATTGTTCGTGATATACCAGAGTGGTTTTCTGACAAATCAGAGTTATTTACAAGCATAAGGTACAATTTCTTATCCCTCTCTTCCTCTCTCACCCTCCAGGGTAATTTTTTGTCAGCCTATGGAATAAGACCACCATGGTGGCTATTTTTAAATTCTAATCTGCCATATTTGGTCTTGATGTAGACGGACTGTGAAAAACATTCCAAAGTATGCTCCTGCCCAATTTTATATCGACAATGTGCTTCCTCGAATCAAGGAGAAGAAGATAATGGCCCTAAAGCCTTTTGTCGATCGGCTTGGGTAAGTAGTGGATGTTAGAGATTCAAGTGGTGCTGTGGTCAATTCCATTGAACAAAATTAGCCTACAGTTGTTATTTTCTTGCCGCATTTGTGTTTGGTTCAGGTATGACAATGTCCCTCCAGAAATCAACAGGCTAAGATGCAGGGTCAATTACCATGCACTTAAATTTCTTCCTGAGATAGAGCAAATGGCTGATTTATTAGTATCAAGGATGCGAAACCGTACAGGAGTTACCAATCCTTACATGTATGTGACAAGTTGACTCTTTTTTTTTTGTTTTGTTAAGTTTTCAATCTCTGAGTCTAAGTACTACAACTTTATTTTATTTTGCAGGGCTCTTCATCTTAGATTTGAGAAAGGGATGGTGGGCCTATCATTTTGTGATTTTGTGGGGACAAGAGAGGAGAAAGCTAAAATGGCTGTATACAGAAAAAAAGAATGGCCTCGACGTTATAAGGTGAATGACCTTTCAATTTTCCGCTTTTTTTTGGACCCTTCAAAGAACAAAGATTTATTATGTTTTCTCTGGTTATCTCACGTTCAGAATGGTTCCCATCTATGGCAATTGGCCCTGCAAAAGCGGAAGGAAGGGCGGTGCCCTCTTGAACCTGGGGAAGTGGCAGTGATTCTCCGGGCAATGGGTTATACGAAGGATACTCAGATCTATGTAGCTTCTGGCCAGGTTTATGGGGGACAAAATCGGATGGCCCCACTGAGAAATATGTTCCCAAATCTGGTAACAATATGTTATGACAATCTTGTTCATATTTTTTGATGCCCTCCATTTATCAAATGCCATTGAAATGAATGAGCATCGTTAGGTAATCAGCTGCAGATTTCTCTTTCCCACATACTTTGCTGTTAATGTTATTTATTATGGGATGGTCCTTTGTAAATTGGTCCTTAGGTGATGCACACAAATGATATGCATGAACTTCCCAAGAAAATATATCATGTCATAAAGTACTTGTTTAAAATACCCATGCATTACGGTTTCTGTCTCCCTATGTTCTTATTTCATACAACCACCATCCTTCTAGTGGTATCTCTAAAGATGGAAGCCTCTGTTTCTATTGATTCTATGTTCTATTAACTAAATAGGGGATTGGGAACTTTTAAATTCAGGCATTTTCACACATGGTTGCTGACTGTTTTGTTTATTTACATGTTAAGAGAAATGGAATAAGACTATTTGGAGGCTGTTCAAGCTGTATTTTGCTTAGTTGTTCTGTCATTTTAGCATATATTCATCATGAGAATTTTAACAGGTAACAAAGGAGGAGTTGGCAAGCAACAAAGAGTTGGATAGTTTCAGGAAGCATGTGACAAGCTTGGCAGCGCTCGACTTCTTGGTTTGCTTGAAGTCTGATGTGTTTGTGATGACCCACGGAGGCAACTTTGCGAAATTAATTATTGGAGCACGCAGGTACATGGGTCACCGTCAAAAGTCCATAAAACCGGACAAGGGGCTAATGTCTAAATCTTTTGGAGACCCGTACATGGGCTGGGCAACTTTTGTAGATGATGTGGTGGTCACACACCAAACACGAACTGGGCTGCCAGAGGAGACGTTCCCTAACTACGACCTTTGGGAAAACCCTCTAACTCCTTGCATGTGTAAAGCTTGATCACGTTACTCTTTCCCCACTAATTCTATACGAGCAGCATGTCTACGAAACAACCTGCAAGTTTTCAACAGAGAAACTGGATTCTTTTACCCTGAAGGTAAGCAAGGAAGATTTGAACAGAGTCTTAACAAATTTTTGCCTAGGCAAGGCCTGGAGGGTCTGGATGTGCATTAACGGGGTACCAGGTGTATGGCAGGGTGGAGATGGACTTCATGGTGTGATCATTTGTTGTAATCTCTTCGCTCGCCGTGTTGCTCGAAAGTTTTGTCTCCAGTACAACAGACACAAGTTAATAGGCTATGTGGAAGACATTGCAAAATAGATCACAATAGACGTGTATTATTAGATATCTTGTAAATTTACAAGCTTAAACGACCAAGCGTTCTATTTGGTTAGCTATTGCCTATTGCGGATAAAATTTGTGAGAACCTTTTGAAGGTCAGAAACTCAGTATCCTGGTGAGGGGCAAGCTTGAAATCTTATCACGGAATCGCTCTTTTCGTAGAATTTAAGCGACCCATGTCGACGGATGGCAACTATCAAAGGCTCTCTCTCTCTCTCTCTATCGGTTTGTACTTCATAGGAGGTTGAACCTGTAATTCCGAATGCTTTAGAGTGAGTGAGTCCTCCTGGTGGTATTGATCTCCTCTCTTTACTATATTTCCCTTACGATTTGCAACTTGTTAAAAATGGCTTTGGATGTGTTAAGAGTAAAATTTGTGCCATTGATTGGGGTATTTTAAGAGTGTGCCTAGTTTAGTTTTTAGAGGGTAACAATTGTTGATTGTTGTTGCATTTCAAAAAGTAGGAGGAATAATGTCCAGTAAATTTTTTTAAAAGTTGTTCGTTGATGTTCTCTTTCGAAAGTAGCTGAAGGTAGCTCTGTAATAATAGTAGATTAAAATACTTTCAAATATTTTATTTAACTTTTTCTTCCTCATGTCTTTAAAATTTTTGAAATTTGACTTAAATAATCATTTTTTTAAATTATTTTAAAAGCAACAGCAAATTGTTAATCTATCTAAACACTAAAAATTTATTTTGTACGTGAAAATTGAAAAGTCTAAAATATAAATTGAAAATCTTTAATTATTATTTAGTACAGTTATATTTTAGGCTTGAGCTACAAACAATTTCAGTTTCATTGAATTGGTGAGATGATCCTTGTATCGTATTCAGATTAAGATCTTGCCATGGAGATCGCTGTCGAAATTGTGGCAAAACAAACAATAAAACCATCCTTTCCAACCCCACATCACCTCAGGAATTTCAAGCTCTGCCTTCTTGATCAGCTGTCCCCTGCAGCTCATGGATCCGTAATTCTCTTCTACTCCGCAATTTGCAACCGACCCACATATGATTTCAAATGCCGGCAGCTAAAGAGATCGTTGTCCGAAACGTTGACCCGATTCTACCCACTTGCAGGCAGAATTAGAGATGATTCGTCCATCGAATGCAACGATCATGGGGTCGTCTTTGTTCAGGCCAAAGTCAGCTGCTTTCTCTCGGACTGTCTGGAGAGTCCATCTCTCACCTATTTTTTTTTTATTGCAATCCAAACAAAGCATTCGAGTCCATCTCTCACTCTGTTCTTCTCAGTACTCACAACCATCTTGACCAGATATTTCTCTTTTAAGGGTAATGATAGAAGGCACGACGAAATCGTCACGAATCTTTCCAAAAACCTCAAAAGCGGATGGGGTGGACCATGGACTGTTTCTTATGTTTTTGGTTTGGATTAGCTTTTTTTTTTTTTAATAAAAACTAAACTTTTACCAAAACAAAAAAATATTTGATGTTATTTTAAGTAATATTTAATATTATTTCAAACATAATTTTTATCATAAAAATTAAATATTAAGTGATAATTAATATTATTTTAAATATATTTAATATTACTCTAAATTATAATTTAAAAAAATTCAAAAGAAATTTTTGGCTAAAAGTTTCCGTCAATACTTTATGACTTATCTTTTTAAACAGTAAAATTTATATTTCCTTGTAAATGAAAATATATAAGAATTAAATTCTAAACCTCTTTAAAAATTAAAACTTTTTGACCATCTTGACTAGCAAGATGGTTCATAAATGATGTTTTTGAATTTTTTAAATTATTTTTGGAGAGGATGGGGAAAGTAGAGAAAATTGTGTTTGATGGAAATTTTTTTATTAGTAGGTGGTGGTGGTGGTGGCGTTCAACCATCTACCATTCTAAGCCACTACGTCATCGTTGCACCGGAAGATACCATTCAGGAAAATGTGACGCTGGTGTTATCGTCGAAGCATCCAAGACACTTGTCGTCCACTTCATCCCAGCAATGGAAAGTCTATCCAATTATGTTAACTAATAAATTTTCGACACCCTTCTTATTTTTAATTTTTTTTTATAGAAAACAATTAATAATTTTCTAACCTCGGTCTCCGAATTAATGGCTAAGATTATTTTTTGTTATAAAACATTATCATAAGTTATTTGTTTCAATTTTTACTCCAAGTAATTAAAATCTTTGGGTTTTATTTTTAATTAATTAATGATATAAGGATTGGGCCGTGAGAAAAGAAAACTCTCCGTATGTTTGACTTTATTGTATAAATTAATAAAGACTCCAATTTATAGTTTTTTATATGACAATGAATCAACGAATTATTATTTCAATAGATTAGAATGTTGATGTGACACATATTTAAGAGCAAAATTACACTTAAATAATAATAAATAATAATATAATCTTATACATAAACAATTAATTTTTTTTAATAAATTTAATTATTCATAAAACATCACTTTGTTGCTGAACTCTTATAAAGCTAAAAATTTTTTATCTAAATTTAAATAGATAATGTCCGTGTTGGCAGTCAAATCCGAAGATATGCGATGCCAGGGCGGCACTTTTGTTAAGCCCAAATCTTTTTTTGGCACCTAAATAGAGAACATTATAAATACATAATAATTTAGATAATCAATTATAAAAAAATATATTAAATTTAATAAAAAATATAAATTATTATATATTATTAAATTAATTATATATTTACTATGTGATTTATTAAGTATATTTGTGTAATCTAACTCTTTATAAGTTATGTTCAATGAAAAAACTATTGGAACACAGAACAGTGACGAAAGTGGGTGTGGCAAGATAAAAATTTGTTTTTAAAAAAAAATTTCAAATTAGTGTTTAAAATAATATAAAATTTATTTTATTTTATTTATTTTTTTTTTCAGTAAGACCTACCTCCATGGTCAGAATGGCCATAATGGCCTCCTGGCTCCTACCTTTTGTTTGGGAACCAAAAATGAAGAGGGAATCCATGTAGGAAAAAAGAATTGGGGGTGGAATTAGTCAAGTATTGTTGTTTGGGGAGCTGTGGAACAAATAAAACAAAAACGAGGAGGGTTCAGATTTTTTTTTCATGGCCCCCACCAAAATTCAATCTTCCCATATTTGGTGGGGATTGGGGCGTGGAACACGCCAGACAAAACAACGGTGGCCTTGGCCAGCAGCTCAATTCTTTTTTTTTTTTTTGTTTTTTTATTTAAATTACATCTTTATCCTTACTATTTTTATTTTAAATTTTATAATTTAAGAATAAATTTAATATTATAATACATATAATTTTTTTTACATTATAGTATAAAAAATAAAAAATTATATTTTTTAACATTAATTCTTCTCGTATTCATTTTATTTTTTTTCCCAAACAGGGGTTAGTTGGACCAAGGTTGTCAGAACCGGACCGGTCATCGAACCGGAAACATTAGTGGGTCAAAGTTCAACCGGTCGAATCGGTATTTGAACCGGTATTTATCAATATATATATTTATAAAAATAATTTTAAAAAATAATACTTATATATGATTATTAAATATTACTTTTTAATTTTTAAGGATTAAATTGAAAATTTTAATAAATTTAGGACTAAATTGAAAGTTTTGATAAATTTAGGACTAAATTAAAAATTTTAATTAAATTTAAAACTCAAATTATAATTTAAATAAATATTGAGATCAAATTATAATTTATAAAACTTTTATACCCGGTTTGAACCGGGTTCGGTTTTTGACCGATTTTCACCGATTTTGACCGGTTTTTACCGGTTCAAATCGGTTTTGACCGGTCCGAGTTAAGGGGTAACTGTAATCATAAATCGATCCGGACCTTTGACCGGTCACCGATTGAACCGGTCGGACCGACCGGTCCGAGCCAGTTTTAACAACATTAAGTTGGACTCGGAAAGAACAAAAAAAAAAAAAAAAGGCCACGGCCAGAGTACGAGATGCCAGTTTTTACTTCTTGTTTTGCCTGTCCCTCTACGTCACTCATAGGCATCTTTCCCCACGTTTTTTATTTCTTTTTGGGTATTTAATTAAAAGTACAAAAGAAGTAGAAGCATTGGCAATTGATAGTTGCGCTCCAATAAAGAACACATGTTATGTGACAAATTTAGGTACATCGACACTTTCTTGCGTGTATGAGACATTTTTGGGGAGTGTATAACTGTATATATCATTTGTCAGTTGGCAAAACTGTAACGTACAAAAGGTTTGGAAACAAACAACACTGAAGACCGACACCGTCAAAGCAAAGCATTATCTTTTGGCGTGATAATCTCGCAAGAATCCCCTGTGGATTTGGCATTTATATAATCATCTGACATTAATCCTTTCCATACTAATCATTTTCACCGGTAATTCTTCCATAATCATCATTAGTAGGCCAACTGCATATCTTTTTAATTGACTATTCTGACTAAAATTCGAAGAACTCGAGATGTATAGTCGAGGTGACCCCAAATGCTATTTATAATTGAGCGCACCAGCAGAAAGCAGCAAGCTTTGACACAAATAGCCATGGGGATCATCCAGCTGCTTGGCTCTCTGCTTTTCTTCTTCTCATTCTCAGTTTACAGGTCTCTCTCTCTCTCTCTCACTCACACAAATACACTGGGCTGATACATCTTCTTTTTTTTTTTTCTTTTTTTCATAGTGAATAGAGTAGTTCTATAACTGTGATCTGTGCTATCATTTAATCCCAGCAATTTGTTTACTAGTGATAATTTGATGAGTGACCCCAATCACAAAAATGATGCCTTTCTCTTATTTCTTTATGAAATAATGAGTGTTGGAGTAATCTACATGCTTGGGGGGCCATTGTAAGAGATGATAAAATGAAAAAGATGAGATTTTTCCATTATTGTTTTCGATTTCTAGCAGTCCCAATGAATATATGCTGTCGTCTTTCTTGATAAGTTGACTTTGTGAAGCATATTATCTGTACAAATGACAACCAATTTTCAGGGCATCGTCTCAATTGGAGCGGGCGAGCTCCCCGCCGCGAGGATGGAACTCTTATGATTCATTTTGCTGGACAATTTCTGAAGAAGAGTTCTTGAACAGCTCGGAAATCGTTTCTCAGAATCTACTTCCTTATGGTTACGAGGTATAAGCTTGGCAAATGAGTAGAATCTGGATTTTAGTTCTTCTTTTTCCTAATGTTAAAGCAGTCTGAGAGTAAAAAAAATATATGTAAATTTGAGTAAATTTTGAATTTTTTTTTTTGGGATGTAATCTTTGCCATCTTGTTTGTAGTATGTTGTGGTGGATTACCTATGGTATAGGAGAAAAGTGCCTGGTGCATACACCGATTCTCTTGGTTTTGACGTCATTGATGAATGGGGGAGGATGGTCCCTGACCCGGGTCGATGGCCTTCTTCCAGAGATGGAAAAGGATTCACTGAAGTAGCCAAGAAGGTACACAGCATGGGTTTAAAGTTTGGCATCCATGTTATGAGAGGAATAAGTACACAGGCTTACAATGCAAACACCCCCATCCTGGATACTGCCACGGTATTGTGCTGCAGGTCACTCTGTCTGCTCCCCTTTTTATCTGCTTGAACTCAAGAACCATGATTGACCTTTCTTGTTTGGCTTCTCACTAGGGAGGTGCCTACATAGAGTCTGGTCGACAATGGACGGCACAAGACATAGGTGTCCAGGAAAGGGCCTGTGCATGGATGAAACATGGTTTCATGAGTGTGAATACCAAGTTGGGAGCTGGAAGAGCCTTCTTGAGGTCACTTTATGAACAGTATGCTGAGTGGGGTGTTGATTTCGGTAAATGATGGCTAGCTTTAATGTATTATCTGTGTTCTTCACTTTCTGCCATAGGGAATCTATTGGGATGCCTTTAAGAATTTCTCCAGAAAATTCTTGTCAGTATTATATGTTAGTAAATCAACCATGCTATCATCTATTTTCCTTGCTTGGAGCATGAGATATTGTATTTTATAATCTGATGCACTGATACTAAGAAGAATTGAGGTAGGATTTGGCAGCGAAAGTTTTGGGTAGCAAAGAGCTTGGTTTGTGGGAAGATTGTTGAGCTCAAGTTTGGTGCTTTGCAAAGCTACCTCAGGCTTAAATTCATGTACAAGTTTACAAGCTAGCATGACCTTGTTGTTGAGCTACTTAAGTCAGCCAAGTGAAGTGTGAAAGTAACAAATCTTAGGCATAAACTTGCTAACAAATATGTGAATAATAGAGCATCTATCTCCAGAGGATAAAAAAATTAATAAAACTAAATTAGTGCTTGAAAGAAGCTTTTGTTCATGACTCCAAATGAGATCGAGTTTAGGCTTATAAACCCCATTTTGGATGTGTAATTTGATATCCACCTTTCTGGCAGCTTCAGTTTAGAGGACCTCGGCTTAACAATATTATTTTTTTGTGATTCGCTGATGTTTGCAGTAAAAAATGATTGTGTATTTGGCGATGACTTGGATTTAGATGAGATAACATTTGTGTCAGAGGTACAGGGCACTTTTCAAAACATTAATAGTTTTCTAATTAATATGCTCTGTTGCTTCCATAGAGTTAATCTATGAATCACTCTTGTCAGGTTCTGAAAGAGCTTGATCGTCCTATTCTGTATTCTTTGTCTCCTGGAACCAGCGTTAACCCAAGTATGGCCAGAGATGTGAGTGGATTAGTTAACATGTACAGGATAACCGGAGATGATTGGGATACTTGGGGAGACGTAGCATATCATTTTGGTGTTTCAAGGTGGAGTTGCAAACCTTTCCATATATATTGAGAAATTGGATATCTGACTGTGTTTCAGTCTCTGACTTTTTGTAATATATTTATTCTTCTTTCTTCTTCTTTTACTTCTTTCCTTTGCATGTTGTGTTATTTTGTTCTGCTTTAGGGATTTCTCTGCTGCCAATATGATTGGTGCTACGGGCTTACTAGGGAAGTCGTGGCCTGACTTAGATATGCTACCACTGGGAAGGCTTACCGACCCAGGTGAGAAAATTTTGTGGATTTTTGTTACCATTCCAGTGCATTCTTGAGTAATTCCATCACGGAAGAAGTTGCTGACACTCTGCACAGACATATCAAGTGATTGAAACAAGGGTGCTGTCTTATAGTTTGATTGAACCAGTCATATGCTTGCTTGATTTTTAGGGCAGGAAAAGACTGTGGTTCCACACAAATAAAATAATAATCGCTCTAAGTTTTATGAACAAGATTTTATGTACCCTTTGAGCATTTACGAATGACTTGTGTTTTGGTCAACTGGCCTTGAGGTCTAAGATTAAGGTATGCATTCAGATAACTTGAATACCTCTGTATGTTACAGGTTCTAATGAAGGTCCACACAGACAATGTAGGCTTAACCTAGATGAGCAAAGAACTCAGGTACATGAGTTTGTTTGTGTGTGTGTGTGTGTGTGTGTGTGTGTGTGTGTTTGTGTGCTAATAAAGTGAGTTGGCCTGACACAGCAACCCTCTTTCTCAGTGTTTGTGTTTTTTTTCCTTCATAGATGACTTTGTGGGCAATGGCCAAGTCTCCTCTAATGTTTGGAGGAGATGTTAGATCACTGGACAAGGCCACGTACAAATTGATCACTCACCCTACCCTGCTGGAAATAAATTCTTTTAGCTCAAACAATAAGGAGGCAAGATAAGCTACATTGTTTTGGAAAGCCTTGGATTATGAATATTTATAATGGGATTTATGAGGTATCGTTGTGTTGCATTTGCAGTTCCCTTATGTTGTTGGCACGAGTAAACTCATGAGACCCACAACAAAATCAAGACGCCACCCAATGGAAGTTGGTCCATTGCATGCACATGTTTTGGGTCTTTCTAGCTGCAAAGATCCCAAAGTAAATAGTTGGTCGGTTGAGGCTCTTGATCAAGATTTTGACCAGATCTGCTGGAAAGAGAAACTGGGAAGCCATGAACCCTTATGCCTATACAAGAGAAAACCTCTTTTAGCCTCGTAATGACTTCTATGCTTTTCTTTGTTAAGTTGCTCAGAGTAGCATATTATTGTTCACTATCCTGTTTCCCTGATGCTATGGATGGCAACGTAGTGATGAGCAGGTGATTTATAAGCAACAAACGCAAGAGCTCCATTTATTTGCAAATGATGGCATGGAGTTTTGCTTGGATGCTTCGTCTAAAAGGAAGCTTACTTCAAAAGAAATCAAGAGCACTTCATTCTCTGCTTGCAGACAAGATGCCAACCAGGTAATCTCTTTTATTCTTAACTATGCACCTATGAAGATAAGATCCTAGCTATGTTTTCGTAAATTTTGTTGGAAAAGAAAATGAGAAAATTGGCTTCTTGTCAAATAATCGAGCACCAAAAAAAAATCTTATTTTTTTAAAAAATTCAAGGCAGCAAGTTAAAACATGATCTTGAATTTAGGCTACAATCTAATATATGATCGAGTGCTTACAGAAACCCATGGTCCACTATCACTGAAAACCATGCACTATGACACCCTATCTGTTGCTGACTAATTTCACCTCCTTACATTTTATAAGCCAGATTCAATTAGATGAAATTTGAAACTCATCTCTATAACAGATGTGGGAGTTGAATGCTGATGGAGCCCTCATCAGCAATTATTCTGGTCTCTGTGCTGTGGTGAATTCAGATAAAGGTAGGTACTCAATTTGAAGCTGAATCTGATTTTCTAAATATAAAATGGGGGCCTGCTTGTTCATTTGTTCTGAAGATGGTTATTGAAAATGCAGCTAATGCTGATACAAGTGGCATTCGCTCTTGGATTGCAACTGGAAGAACAGGTTCGGTTCTTTGAAACTCATTTATAAATTTCAATTGGTTGCCTGAGTCTGTCCTTTTTTACTTCGCTGCATCCTGAAACTGTTAAATAGAAGTTTGAGTTTTCAGAAATGAATAAGCACTCGTGAGATAAGTATTTTTGACCATAGTAAAACACAATCTGATAAGTGTTATTGGAAACCGATTAGAAAATGGCCTTTGATTTTCCGCCTAAAGCAAGGGATAAGGTCCATTTTCCCAACATCTTGTTTGCCTTTGACAATATAAATTTTGGATCTCTATGGGCGCAATTTTGCACCTTCCAATTAAAAACCTCAATTCCTTCTCTACTAATCGTTACTGTTATAAGGATCTTTAAAATCTTGGAAGAACCATGTATAGGTTATATGTATCTTAATTATTCTTCCTTTTTCTTTGGTTTTGGTTTCTTTTGTTTTTCCATCAGAAAACAACATAGTTATTTGTGAAAAATACTTAACTTTGTTTGATACTAAGTTATCATTTGTGGTCATTAATTTGAAGGGTGAGCCTTGGTATGACGATAAAGTTACTCTATTGTGACTCACAGAAACAACATCTTTTGTGCAAATAAAAGTAACGTTGAGTTTGCGTTTATTGGACCCTTAAACTGCACACGGTAATACCCTTTATTTGGGGTTCTCAATTGCCTTATTGATATGTAACTGAGAATGTTCCCTACATTTCTCTAACAACTGCTCTGTCTGATTTGGTGCTTTCTAGTCTCTGGCCACCCAATGGATGTGTATTAGTTGTTTTTCTCCTTGTATAAGGTTTAGCAGTAGTAGTTGACAATTTTATGTATGCACAGGAGAGATATATCTGGCTTTCTTCAATTTGGATCCACAAAAGACAGTAATGTCTGCAAAGATAGCCGATGTCACGAAAGCTCTTCCGGGGGGAAACATGTTCAGAGCTCCATGCAAGTGCCGGGAAGTTTGGAGTGGAAAAGATTTTGGATGGGCGACAGATTCGATATCAATACCAGTAGAAGCGCACGGTTGTGCACTCTTTGTCCTCAACTGTGCTTAACGGAGAACCACCCAGCAGTCACTCGGAAGCAGAAATGCTTCTTCTGAATTGCTGTGACACAGAAGGATTGCAGCATTTGTTGTAACAAATATATTTAAGGGCTGTGCCTGTGCAAGTTGGTGCTGTAGCCATCATTGTTATGCTGCTGCACCAGTTTCTTAACCACATGCAATTCTGTACACTGCTGTTGCCATTGAAAATGTATTGGTCCATTGCAAAGCAATTAATAAATGTGGTAATCTATTTGCTTGCCAAGGTGCCCAATTGGTGTCATACGCATTTTTAAGATATATTTGCATGTCTGAAATTTTCCTCAATATGCTAAAGTTATCTGCAGTGAATGGTACCTTCACTTTTTGACGGTAAATATAAAACAACTATGAAAATGAAGAAAATGTTTCATTGTTTATTTGTAATTTATACTCAAATATAATCGTCATTTAGCTATAAATTTTCTCCAACTAAGGTCAATTAGTTTTACATTGGGTAAGTAAGAAGCTAGACATCTATTTTGAAAGTCTAAAATTCAAGTATTTAAGGGAGATACGAGAATTATGAGAAATGAAGTTGCATTCGATGGACTCTTGTTCAACGAACTTAGGAAAAAAAATGTTAGATTATTGTGTTAATTAGTAATTCTAAGTGAAAAATATAAATTGTGCAGCAATGTCAGCGAGAAACATCGCGTCCAATGTACCCACTAGCATTAGGAGGCATTCTTAGTGCACTTATCTTAGGGCCGAGAGTTAAGATATTTTTGTGAAATACTACTTTAGAACGTAGATATATCATCTTATTAAGAACTAAAAATTAAGACTCAAATTCAAAATTATAACTTGTTAAACCGAATTCTAATCACCTAACCACCAAAGTACACCTCCAAGCGGCCCTCTCTTCATTTCTTTTCTTTTTTTTTTTTTTGCATCAAAAACATATAATGTCAAATTGACAGTTGATTTTTTTGACATTAAATTGACTGTTGATGTTCTCATGCATGATGCCATCGTGCATTTCCATTAAAGAAGACCATAATCTTATTTTATGGTTTGAGGCTGCTGCGCTGCCGTCCACTCATGGGAATCTTGGACTGCCTTTCATTCGTTCACATAAAAATATACTATTTTTCCAATTCTAAGGTTTGTTCGAGTCTTTCTTTATGATCCCTATCATTTCTTTAAGAATATACTACTTGCCATGACTAGGTTTGCATTTCTTTCAACTTTATTATATGAACGAATATCATATGATCAAAAAATATATAGCGTATATATACACTAGGGACATTGAAACCACAAAAAAAGAACAAAAAAGTTGAAAGAAACATTTTTTTTTATTTATTTCTTTGAAAAATATCATAACTTATACATATATAGAAGACGAAAAATTAAAAAAAAAAGGGTTTAAATCCCTAACTCTCATTTGAGCATAACAATAACTAGTTAATTGAAAGAAACGTTAACAATAGGTACTTCGTCAATCTCATTTTCTAGAAGAAATTGAAAATATAAATTATGAACTTAATATGTTCAAAACTTTACTTTAACGGATTCGCATGGATTAAAAAAAATGGAAATCCAAATATATGTTTTTAAGACCAAATAGTGACATACGATGGTAATTACCCCTTCTATATGAAATCTTGGCAAATGGGGCCGTGTCAGATTGTTTTGGTTGTTGTATATCGGGTCTTCGGTTCATCAGATTTTGAGTATATTGAATTTTGACTTCGGAGTTTTTCTAGTTATTTGGTTTGGAGTTCTGATTAAACAAATTCAGTTTATTTTGAGTTTAAATTATTCTAGTTCTATATAACTTCAATATCGAGTTACGCATTATTTATTTTTTCAATTAATGTACAATAGGTGGAGTTGAATTTGAAGCAAATTAATTCCGGTTGTTCTTGTTGGGTCAACGTTTTTCCACTTAGTCTTTCTATTTTCAGTAGTTTCTCTCCGAATATGAGCCATAACTGAACACCCTTCGATGATGTCCACAAACTTGTGGTGTATACGAGGAGTGTACGTGGATGGATTTGATGTAATTTAATTTTTAATATTCAAATGAAATTATTTTCAATAATTTTTATGATTTTAGTTTAGTTTTTGTCAGATTGGTCGGATTGAGTGAATTAGATGAAATACTTTTAGTATGTATAAACTGTTGTGAGTGTATTTTCTATAATTCAATTTATGTAAAATATCTCATTTCTTAGATGTAAATTGTTTTTTTTTTTATTAGAACCACGATGTAAATTGTCTTATAATTTTTGCTTTTCCTGTTAATATCATGGGAACAACTTGAGTTGGTGAGCTCCTTGATTTCTTGGCCAATAAGGACGCAGATCAAATCTAACCACACATAAACTAAATAAAAAACTCAAAAGTTGCAGATCAAAGAAATTAATGGGGGAGGAAATTGTAATAATTGGTGAAGGGAAAACCCCCCACTACCGCATCTGTTGATACCTAAATTTAGCAATTTGTATGGCGAAGGGCAAGCGTTATATTAACAAAAAAAATCAAGCTACCATGACTACCAACGATTCTAGCTCAAGAGGAGTAGTGGATCCATCACGTAGGAAAACAATGATAAAGATAAAGTAGTTACAAATAAATCGTAAAGCTCATACGTTGAGAAGTTAAAAATCGCCAATTCGTTATCCAAGAATTTGGATTACATTAGATAAGTTGTTTTGTACATTAAGTCAATAAATAAAAATATGCTGAATTTTGCATCTTTTCGCAAATTTAATCTAACTTATAAAAAATAATAGTTTATTTCTTAAAATTTTTTAATAACAAATATAATACGATTTCATCTTTATTATTTACGTTAAAATTAAGAATACATGTTTCGTGTCTCTCATTTTTATGAGTGAAGAATATAATTTAAATAAAAGATCTATCTTAAGATTGATACTTGGTAGTTCCTAAATGATATCTTTGGGAATTTTTCAACAAAGGAACAAAATAGACAATTTTTTATTAACCAGGCAACAACCAAGTTGTTTCTTTTTTTGTCTTTTTTTTTTCTTCTTACGTCTTCCAAATACTTGGAGATCTAATAGGAGTGCCATATTTGACATTGGCACTAACAAAAAGACCAAGATGCAAAATATCAAATTAAGAATATTATGTTAATACGTTTAGTAAAATATGTGAGATATATATAATTAATTTAATAACACATAATTTATTATTTTATAAATTTAATATATCTTTTACGATTTAATAGTTTAGAATACTGTACATTTATTGTGTATTTAAGATAAAAATATTTCTCGTACCAAAAATCTAATGATTTTTATCTATAATTTTACCTGATTGTAACAAACTTCAATATTTTACGATTATCATAGTTTTTTTATAATAAAAAATAATAAGATATATATATTTTTTAAAAATATTACAAGTCATTGTGAAAATTCGAGACTCTGTTTTATTAATATAAAATTTTCGACAAGGAAAAAAAAAAAGTTCTGTGGCTCTATTTCTTTTTCCTTTTTATTTCCACACTTCTTGGCGGCGCTCTCTCTCTCTATTTGACGTGTCAGCAATGGTTTGGACCAAGTGCCTCTTCTTCTCTATCTCTCTCTCTCTCTCCGGCTCTGCTTTCTGTATATATTGAACAAAACAATGAACACCAATCAAATGGACCAGAGACCACATTAAAATCAGACACAGAAAGCTCGCGCAGTTTAAGGATCATCCCCCACATTTTACCCGTTCCAAACTCAAATCAACTCAAAATCATTCCGATTTTCTTTCCTTTCTTTTCCCTCACTTTCTCTGCATCCAAACATGAACTCTACAACTTTCAAGCTCCCACCTTGCTTCTTGCCCGTAAAACCACCACCAAGACACGCCATTTCTAACATTAAACACACCCAATTCAAGATACTGGATCATGGTCGGGTCAAATTGCACGGTAAAAGGCCGAACCTTTCTCTTCATTGTTTTGACGCGACAGAGGCGGCGGTGGCCACGGTGGCCGGCGCCGAGCCCATGGGCGGGAGCCTCCGGCGGCTGGTTTCGGAATTCACGTCTCTAACGGAGCCAATCGACCGCGTGAAGCGGCTTCTGGATTACGCTGCTCGGCTGGCTCCCTTTGACGAGTCGGCTCGCTCGCCGGAGAACCGAGTCCTGGGGTGCACCACTCAGGTGTGGCTAGAGGTCAGAATGGACGAGAATGGAAGAATGAGGTTTAGTGCCGACAGCGATTCGGAGATTACCAAAGGTTTCATTTCGTGCTTGATGTGGTTGCTCGACGGCGCCACGGCGGAGGAGGTGATGGCCATTAAGACGGAGGAATTGGCGGCGATTAACGTCGGCCTTTACGGGAAGGTCCAATCTAGAGTGAATACGTGGCACAATGTTTTGATCGCCATGCAAAAGAGGACCGAGGCTTTGGTTGCGGAGCAAAAGAGGAATATGCCGGCGGACCCGCTACCGGCTATTGTTATCGCCGCCGCTGATAATTTCGGTGACACCGGAAGTTTCCCCGAAACTCAGGTTCGCCCAAATTTTGTTATTTATTATTTTTCTCGAATTTTCGAATAGAAAAAAAAGTTTGAAATGATTCACTTGTTAATATAAAAATAATGAGTTAACATTTAAAAATATAATTAATCTTATTTAAAATAACAAATATAACATTAGTCTTTAAAAATAATATTTTATTTTTTTAATAAATTTAATATACTTGTGAAATTTTTTAAATTAAATTTATCTGTTTTGATAATTTAATATTAATTTATATGATTATTATGTCAATAAATTAGATATATTTTTATAAATTTGTCATTAAAATTGACAGATTATGTTTTTATAAAATTATTATGTGTTAAATTTATTATAAAAAAATTTAAAGAGAAGAAAAATATTATTTTTTAAAATTAATTTTAAATTTATTACTTTAAATAAAATTGATGATATTTTTATATATTAACCTAAAAATAATTTAATTCATGTTTCCAACCTCAATTCTTTCATGGGAAATGAAATAATCAGGTGATATTCAAATTTAATGAAAATGATAAGGGGTATTTGATTTTGTTGATACAGGGTATTGTTGTTGTTGTTTTTTAAAAAATTGAAGTGTTTGGTAAAAAATTTTAAGTTGGTGTTGCTTTTTTTAAAATTGAAAATGGAGGTATTTTGGTAAAAATTTTTGAGTTGCTGTTGAGATATATATACTTTTTTCAATTAATTGCTATTAAAAAAAATAAGATCAGGTTATTATTTCTTTTAATGAGCTGCTGATAATAATAAAATTATAAAATTGCCCCTTTAAGCAACGAAGAGGACGCTGTGCCTTTAATACTTATTTTGTCGTTTTTCATTGTTTACTGTTACACCATACATGGACGGCAACAACAGTTCATTTATAATAAAAATAATAATATTTTTTTAAAATGTATAGTATGCTTGGTACTAAAAAATGACAAAAAAAAGAAGTAATATTTTAAATTTAATACTATGCATATTTTTTGTTTGTTATATCAATTTTTTGTCCTCTTCTTTTTGGGTACATGTATAGGCACCGCATGTATATTTTTTTCCTGACATAGTTATTGACATTCTTTTCTCTAAGTTAAAAAAAATTGAATAATTTAAATTTTTTATTTTTAGGCAATTTTGGGAGAAAAATAATTTTTTTTTAAAAAAGTTAAATTCAAAGATACTTAAAAGTTTTTTTTTTTTCACTATAAGTATATTTCAATTACTTTTTTAATATATTTATTATCAATTTTGAGTCATATATTTAATAAATTTTTTTGGTACAAAATCAGAATGTCTAATATAGCTATTTTATTATTTGATCACTAACAATTAGTATTAATTTAACTAAATATTATATTTATCAGTGACAGTAATAAACAATAACAATAATTAGTAATAACTAAACCAAACAGGTCTATAGGCTGTTATATATATATATATATATACACACTCCAAGCTGATTGCTTAAGTCTATAGGCTACCTTCGCTATCCGCTTTCTACAAGATCTACTTTCTTCTTCCGGGCCAAGCCTTTAGGTTGTTCAAGTAAATTGGGTTAAGTTTAGTGGTTCTTTTGGAGTTTTCTCCGATAAGAATAGTTTGAGCTGCCTTCATCTATATAAATAAACGTTTAGATATTATTAAATAAATTAATATTATGAAAAGCCTTGTAGCCAGGCTTTTTTATCTATGTTAGTACCATTTATTGCGATCATGATTTTATATTGCGATGCAAAAGTCTCATCAATTTTTGGTTGGGTTATAATATGCATGCTAGTACTTTCCAAAATTATCATTTATTGTAGTAGCATGAGATGTCTTGTCCACCTTACGTCTCGGTTCCATTCCCAAATTGTTCTGGATCCGTCGCTGCACACGCCCTAGGACGGTAGGAGTCATTGACAAGGAGTGCTTTTTTTTCTTTTTCGTGGCAGGTACAGGAGTCAATATGGCAAGAGCTGGATGCCAAATTGTCATTGCCCTAGTGATTGATACATTTTGTGCCAGCAAATTGTGGCGTGCAGCTCTTGATGAAGCTGGATTTGCAAAACGTAATTAGCTTCTCATTTTAGTTCCTTTTTGGCCAACAGATTTGAACAATTTGTGCAACAGGGGACTTGCAATTAGTCTTTTTTTTTTTAAAAAAAAAATTTATTTCCAAGTCATTACCATGAACCGTAAGAGTGATCATCCAGACATGACCAAGGGGGAGTTCACTTCATTTCGTAAATGACTGAGAGAGTGAGAGCATAGAATTTCTGAATAACTACTGTAGATTTTGGGGAGTGAGGTATTATTTACGTCCAACTTGTAAATAGTCTGTTACTTTATAACAAATATTAGAACTTTTTTTTTTTTTGGATCTTTTTGCGGTCTATGTGATCTAAAAACTCGAACCATGTAAATTCTTTCCTTTATTAATTATTCCACCCGAATAATCAATTTAGAGTTGAAGCTCTAGTGGGTACACCGAAAAAAAAAAAAAATCATCCGTGGGGTGTACTCCATGGCTGCTGTTTTGCCAACCGTTCCAAAACCGCCTAGATGAATTGGAATCAGAAACCATTATCAGTGAATATTAAAACTAATATGCCTTCTGGCAGTTTTTTTTTTTTTTTTTTTTGTGCCATCGAGTCTGTAGGACAGTTTTATGCCCTCAGACCAGATAGTTTGCATCCCAATTACAGTTGTTTTTATCCTGTTAGATCGCTCCAAGAAGTCTGCCACTGCTTGCCTGATCAGAAACATAGCCGTTCAGTCCTTAATACCTCGGCAACTTAGCTCTATTCCCTTGCTTGGTTTCGGAAAGCCAGTTGCAGTCATTGGGTGCGAGCAAGTTCTGCAGATGAGATACTCTTAGGTTGGCTTCCTAAAACTTCAAGCATTGTTTCACTAGCTGTCTTAGACATGCGGCCTTCTGAATCTATGAGATTCCAAGGCAATTTTTGCAGGTAGCAAAATGGCAGTGGCATAAGAGTGGTTGAAAGTAATGACTTTTAATTGAAATATCTGATATTCTCACTCTAGATTCTTTTTTCAACATTCTTCATTCTAATCGTTGAACTGTTAGCTCCAAATGAAATAAATTAAAAGTCATTCATCAGACATTGCATCGGTTAATGGGCAGCCAGTTTCTTAACTTAACTGGCTTCCCAATGGGGAAAATTGGAGTTGTGGTTTCCTCTTGGCTTGCCCGGTGCCCTGATTAGCAATGGCAGAGTAGGTTAGTGGCTAATGTAAAAACTAAACGAATATGATTTTTTTTGTTTTTTAGATTTTGTTTTGTTGTGTCGGAAACAAAGGACTCATTTTAAATGGGTATGCTATATCTTGTCCTCTGCTGCTTTTGAACTCCCTAGTGAGTAAGGAGAATCGAGGAACAAAATCAAGCAAAATCTGGACAGGGGATTTTAACAAAGGAAAAAAGTATGGAAGTTGAAGTATTAGTGTGATTTCAAAAATTGAGACACTTATTTCAATTCGAGTAAAATTTTAAACAAAAAAATGTGGTATCCATATAGTGCCCTTTAACAAAATGCAGAAATTAGTTTGTTTAGATTGTGAGATTTTAACGAGAAAAAAAGTTGTGAAAAAAAATTATGAGAAAATGAAAAGAAAGTAAAACTTTATATTTAGATTGTGTAAGAAAAAAAGTATACAAACAAAATTACAAAAATATCTTTATAAATAATTAAATATTTAATTACAATTGAAGAGATAAGGTTAGAGTTATTTTAACAATTATATTTTCATGCGCATGGTTTTCTTTTTAAGAGGCTTTAATGCTTTTCTGACATTTTTTTTTCGTTTTCAATTAAAATTTCTTACAATCCAAACAAAAGAATTTGCATCGAAAAACCTCAATTTTCTTGCAGATTCTTTTTCAATTGTAAATCCAAACAGAAGGGAATTCGTTAAATTGGAATTTGTCTAGAGTGGCAGGTGTGCGCGCGCGCACACATCAGTGCATGCGTTGCACAAAAAGGTAGGAAGGTGGTGTTGTCGTTTGGCTGGCGTTCCAAAGTCAAAAAGTGCAACAGATCATAGCGGAAGACCCCCTAATTGACTTGGAAGAAATGGTTAATCACTTTTAACCTTTTGGATTAGGTCAATAAATGTTGTTCAAAAAAAGATTAGGTCAATAAATATGGTCCCAGCCCCTTTTGTTTGTTTATCCCATTTCTGCTTTCAAACTTTTTGGGTAAGTTTGTTACTTCTGTATGAAAATTGATGCACTAAGAACAGTACACACATGGGCATCAGGACATTCTCTGTTAAATCACCGTTGGATCATATCCCGACGGTGGAGATGCACTCTTATCCACGTCTGTACCTTTGCACCAAATAGTTTTTTTTTTTTTAATTGATTAATTCTGACTAATTGGAGACTTTAATGCCAAATGTTGAATGTGTCATCTATAATAGATTCTAAAGGGATATGTCCACAATAAGTGTTATATATATTTTTTTAAACGAAAAGAAACCGTTACATTAATATAATATATTTTCGAACATAAGATTAAAATGGGAGCATTTAAAAAGTTTGTAAAAAGTAAGAGGAATAGTTGGCCAAAATGACCTATACTTAATAAGATAACAAATACAACAAATTAATTAGGTTCAAAATTTAATTAGATAAATCCTTACAACAAGAGGAATAATTAAAATGAAATTAGACCTACTTCATACTAAGATATCAGGCCAAAACAAAGCCCAAAAAGTGTTATATTGCTGCACAGTCATGTATATTATTTACTGCAACATAGTGTTTCTCTTGTTGTTCCAACATTATATGTATTTGCAAGGACTAAATCACGTGTTTGACTGGTAGATTGACATTCCATGAGTTCAACCACATTATCACTCATATTTTTTTACGGATTTGCATTTATTTTGTGTCAAGAACTCGAATTCGTGTAACATTTTCGATCATAATAATGGACTAGTAAAATTAAACTGAAAATTTTTGTTTAATGTTAAATTTGATATATATCAAATCTCAGAATTTATGAGTTCTTTGAATAATTAACATTATAATTAATTATTCAATTATTTTCTTCAACAAGGATCTACAAATGTACACACCTGTCTTTTTTTTTCAAAGAAAGAAATGAAAACGTAAGGTCACTTATAATTCTTGTGAGAGAATCGCGCTTATTACTGAATTCTACACTAAATTAATAAAAAATAAACACTTTCGATAATAAGTTTACATGTTTTGAAGTAACGAGTATTCGAATTCCTTAGCAATTGCACTCTCATTTAACACAGACAAATTAAATGTATTGAAATATAGCATTAAATTTATCGTTTAAAGGTCGTTGTATTTGTTAATAGAAAAAATTTTATTGTATATATAATAAAAATTTTATCTCATTATTTTTAAAGAATAAATTTATTATTTAAATATTGTTTAGTTAAATAAATTTTTTTTATATCTTGTAATAATATTAATAAATTATAAATTAGTAATTTTAAATTATAATAAAAAGAATATACTAAATCATCATCGAATTCTTGCTTTGAGTGGTTCACAGTTGCTGTATTCCTTTGCAAAAAGGTCGAACTCTTGCAAAAGTGCGATGCCAGAAGTACGAAGTTTGGCCAGGGTACACTGCAAACCTCGCTTTTATCCAAGAGATGATCAGAAAAAAGCACAGATACCCAAGAGAATCTTGACCGTCGGATGCCGGGAACTTTTTAATAAAAATCACTGACTCTACGAAAAAGAAGGCCCACTCAACACACCACGTAGTCTGCACACTCACACATCACATCCCACTCAACCAGGAACTAACTCCCACTCTCACCATCCGCGCGTGGTTGCCACTCCCCACGGATCTATTTTTGTTTCTTTTCCGGTAGCCATCTCCCTCACTCAACCACAACGACTCTAATCTCTCACGCCTTTGTTCTTCTCATGTTGTCGGAGCTCCGGCTCCCTTATCGGAGCCCCGGCTCTGTGCCCCACGCGAATATATCTGTTTCTCTCTCTCTATATATATGTCTTATATTTATTAATTACTTTAGCAAAAATTAAGAACAAGTCCTTTCAGTTCTATATATTTTAAATATTTTTTTTTTCGGGTTTGTTGTCGGAGGAAATGTCGAAAACGTGGGGCGCAATCGGGTCGTGGGCGGAGGATGCGGAGCGGGAGGAATCCGAGGAGCGTGACGAGGGGACGTCGGCGACGGCGGAATCGCAGAGTTTTCCTAGCCTGAAAGAGGCCGTCAGCGCGAAGCCCAAGAAGAAGAAAATGACACTCAACGAGTTCCACTCAGCGTCCGCCGGCCTCGACGGCGGTCGCCGGGCGGAGTCCAAAGGGTTAACTCACGACGAGATGCTCCGCCTACCTACCGGCCCGAAAGACCGGTCCGCAGATGAAATGCAGTACGGAGGGCTCGGCGGTGGGTTTTATAATTACAACAGAAGTGGCCCGCCTTCGGGGGGCCGCATGCGTGACCGGGATGATGTTAATGCGCCGTCGTGGGGCGGTGGTGGGAGAAGGCAGTACGGTGGTGGTTTTGACGATGAAAGGAGGGGTCCACCTCCTAGGGCTTCTGATTACGATCAACCGTCGAGGGCCGACGAGGTTGATAATTGGGCAATGGCGAAGAAACCACTCCCTTCATTTGATTCCGGCCGCCAAAGCCGTTACGGCTCTCTCGGTGGTGGAATTGGAGGTGGGTCTAGGGCGGATGAGGTGGATAATTGGGCAATTGGGAAAAAGCCACTTCCTGTTAGATCATCATCCACATTTGGCTCGGGTTTTCGCGATTCTGGACCGGAGCCTGATCGGTGGACCAAGGGAGGAATTCGGGAGCCGGAGCTGGAGAGGCCTAAATTGAATTTAGATCCACCAAGAGGGGATGCAGGAGGCAATGGATCAATAAGAACAAGCAGGCCAAGTCCATTTGGAGCGGCAAGGCCAAGAGAAGAAGTTTTGGCTGAGAAAGGATTGGATTGGAAGAAGCTGGAGATGGAAATTGAAGCTAAGAAGAGCAGTGCACATTCAAGCAGGCCTACAAGCGCCCAATCAAGCAGACCTTCGAGTGCACAGTCAGCCAGGTCTGATGGCCTGGGGCTGCAGCAGGGATTGGAGAATATGGCTGTGAAGCCAAGGCCGAAGGTGAATCCATTTGGGGATGCAAAGCCTAGGGAAGTTCTGTTGCGGGAACGAGGTCAGGATTGGCGAAAGATTGATCTGGATTTGGAGCACCGTGCAGTTGACAGGTCTGTGTTCATTGATTGTTCTCATGTAGCATCATGGTTTATTGTGCTTGTATATTATCGAAATTTCTCTTCTTGGAACTGTTTAGTATTTAATCTTGAGGTGTTGGTTGATGCTTAGCATATTTGTCTTTTTACTGTAAGTGGGAATAGTTCGTAGTTGGTGTAGGACAGTGTTGCGGTCAGTTGATCTTATGATGATAGTGTAACATCTAGTTTCATTGGTATTCTAGAGGACTGTTTGATTAGCTGCTTTGATTGTTCCTCCTGTAATGTTTTCTACCGGATGCTGCTGATTGTGGACTCTTCCTTCGGTGATGCAAGACATGTTATTGAGTGACAGCTATGTGTATCATGCTAGCACATTGACGGCAATTCTTACTTCCATTTATGCTTTATAGACCATCTGAAATGGAAGATTCGTGAGGATGACTTTTTTTTTTCCCTAATGTCAAACCTATTTGGAGTAAGTTGCTTGTTAATGTCATGCTGAAGTTGGCAATGAAGAGGGCACTTTGCACAATTTTGGTGATTATTGAACCTTTCTCTAAATAGGGAATGAAACATTTATGCTTTATAACAATATATACAGATCCCCTCCGCCTGTTTTTTCATTACTAATGGAATTCTAAATCATGCATCCCTTCATGCGTGGTTGAATTTTGTGCTGAGTTTATAATGTAGAATAAACATGTCTCCAATGGTTTTCATATGCACACAATGCATTGTTCGTTGAATAACATATTATAATATCATTGCAACCTTTTCAGTATGCGAACACAGTTTAACTTCCAAATTGTTCTAGATGTACAATGTGACTAGATATGTTTGATAGTTCAGGTTGTAATACAGAAATGAGTTATTTAATAACCTTTCTATATGTAAGTTTGATATCAGTTGGACGGGGAATAAAAAATGACATTTTAGTGCATCAGACTTCCCATTGTGGGGTCTAGGGAAGTGTCGGATGTGTATAGGCTGAGATCAAATTTGGCACTTTCTTTAAAACAGCTTAAATTAAGTATTATGGACCTATGTTTGAGTTTATGTGACTTGATTTGGATCAAATAAGATAAACATAATTACTATTTTCTTGCTCTGTTTTTTCTGATTCTCTTTCTTCACATGAATGCAAATTAATCTGGTTTGTCGCTGCCACTTGTGTTACCATTGTTCATGCATTTGCCCATTGGTGCAAGCATAAATGTGGCTTCTGCATAACTTGCATCATATGTATATTGCCGTGCTATGTTGTAATGCATGCATCCATTATTTTCTGGATGATCTGGTACTAATCAATCAAGAGCCTTTTGTGAGGTTTGATATTCAGGGATAAGACAGAACTTTAATTCCTTTTTCATTTTTTACCATCTACTATCTAAGCAAAAATTGTTTCAGGCCTGAAACAGAGGAGGAAAAGTTACTGAAAGAACAGATAGAAACATTAAAGAAGGAATATACAACAAAATCAAATAGTGGATCTCTGCAGGAATCTGTTGAAGAGCAACACAGTGTACGAGATATGATATCTCTCAAAGAACGGGAATTGGAAATGTTGACCCGAGATTTTGATGACAAGGTGCGCTTTGGGCAAAGAGCTGTTGAAAGGCCTGGTTCTGGGGCAGGCAGGACTCCTGGTTTCCCTGAGAGACCGCCTTCTCAATCTGGGTCACTTGATGATTCCAGAAGTGTGGAGTTTGTGGACAGGCCTAGATCACGTGGCATGCAAGATGATTGGACAAGGCCCCGTGATCAGAGGCCTAGATCACGTGGCACGCAAGATTATTGGACAGGGCCGGGTGGTGAGAGGCCTAGATCACGTATCACGCAAGATAATTGGACAATGCCTGCTGAGGATAGAAGAGCATTTCAAGGTGGTAGGGAAAGAGGATATGTGGGTAGCAGAAATTTCGACAGGTATATGTGTAATATGTTTTAACCGTAGCTTTATGTCGTTAATTGTGCTCCTTGTTTCAGTCCCAGAAGGCAGCCATTTTGTCATCTCTTTTATCATTGGACGTGTCCTGGTCATTATTGATTGTTAGAGAGAGTGCATGCCATCAATTCATTGTCTGAATTTTGATTAGAAGAGATTTCTAACTTTTCATACTTGTATTTTCCAGAACTTCCATGACCATTTCTTGTGCAATTTTCAATTTGGTCTTTTCACCAGCAGCATTGTATATTATGGTTACTATTTTACCAAGATATTATCCTAAGTACCCCGGTGTTCACTGTTTTTGCAGGCCACGGGCAAGGGAGAAATGGTGACTAACCCGTAGTTAAGAACGGGGATTCATTGAGTGTCTTGCGGCAGCTTTTGACAACCCGAACCAAATAATAGTGCCTTTTCCTTTATAGTCTCTTGTTTTTGCTCTGGAAATTGAGCACAGGATTCATGAGCAGTAGCATTGGAACCATTGCATTGATCCATTGATACATCTTGGAACCATGTATAATTGCATTTTGTTTTTTGGAGTTAACCCCTTAGTCTGTTTTTGAGGCAGGAAGCCATTGCTGTTGGTAGGACTCGAATTCTGTCGAACATTAATGGAACTCGCTAGTCTAATTTTTGACACGGTTTTTACAGTGCATGAGGAATGCTGCGTAGTGCCAATATATTCTAATCTCCAAAGCAAAACAGTCATGGATGAAAGTTGTCCCATTGTGAGCTTCAAACCCAAATGGGATTTTCTTTTTTGGGTTACTTGAAAGCATTTACTAATCATTAAATCTGCTCCTTTTTTCGTCTTTATATTTCTTACATCTCTGAGTATTACAGTAGAGCGGTTCAAAAATTAACCAACCATACTCAATCTGATCTATCTAATTTAAATTAATCTGAATCTGTCAAAACCATCAAAGTTAGGATTGGTTGCGGTTTTAAAATTTTACAACCCGTCAATGATGGATTAAATGTGGATTGGGGGTTCAATCTGACATAATTCGTATATATATATATATATATTTATTATGAATTATATTTATTGATATTAATCGGATTAAAATCAAATAATTATATATCATATAATCTTATATATCAATAAACTTAGAAGTAAAAAATTTTTTTATTACTCTCTTATTATCATCATATTTTTCAATTGTTATCACGTAATTTTATTTTAAAAAAAAAGAAAAAATTGAAATATCTCTATCTCTCTATTTTTTGGTAGTACAAATGAGACATTAGACACTAAAAGAGAGAGAGATATATACTACCTTATTCGCCAAGAGGAAGCACAAACAAAAAATTTTTCTGTTTGACAATTTGTGTTTTTACCAAATAAAACTGATCTAATATAATCTTTTAGTAAATTTTGATCAATTTTCATGAATATTTAAAATTACGAATGGATATAATATATACATTATAATAATAAAATTGATAAGAATAAGTAAAAATCTTAATGATTGATGATGTGTATAAATTGAAAGAAATTATAAATTTTTTTTATCATGTCAATCCGCCCAAACCGATCCAATCCGATGCAATGCAACTCGTCGTTAGCGGATTATATTCGATGGATTGGGTTATATGATGGATTGAGTGCGGATAGAAAATTATCCAACCTGCCGACATCAGATTAGATACGAATATACTTTCAAATCGATCTAATCTACCCTGCAAACACACTTATACCACAACATGTATTAAGCAACCAGCTTCAAGTTTAAAACTCATATTTCACAATCGGAGTGGGGAGTATACTTTACACCGCGATTTTGATTCAGAAGCGAGATTTCGAAAAATGGTAGAGCTGTTCACTTTATTAACAATCGAGCCGGATCTTGTATATCATGAGAGATCTGTCATTTCTTTTTATTCATTCATAATACAGATAGGATCCCAAGAGAGATTTCAACTTATAATCTAAAGTAATGTGATATGATTTTAGTGTATTTAGCAGTGATTTTTAACAAAATAGCAGATCTATTCATTTTACGAAGAACTGAGCCGGAGTCAGATCTAGGGTATCATAAGGGATTTGTCTATTTTATTTTTGTTTTATTTTATTTTTAGTGTAGACTTGTCGATTTTTATTGATTCATATGGATTGGGACTGGATCCAAGAGAAGAATTCAGTTTATTTAGCAGCGATCTGTCCACTCTTAAGCGTGGTGGAAAAAATAGTTCGTTTGTGGAATAATTGAATGCAAAATCCTCGCGACTCCACTGGGGATCGAACCCAGAATCTCTGGTTCCGTAGACCAGCGCCTTATCCATTGGGCCATGGAGTCTTTTGTGTGTACACGGAGACAAAAATTAACTGTATTTTAATGGAGTACCATAGTTGTTACAGTCTTCGGACGATGCTCTCATTGATCTTAAGGTCATTTTAGCTCAGGCGGTAAAATCTACAATTTGTTTTTATCACAATCACAATTTAACTTTTTACTCTTTTACTCTATATCAAATATTTTATAAATAGATAATTATTAATTATTTTATATTATATGGTGTAGATAACCCTAAGATAAAATTTTAGAAAAAGAGGAGACCCATCTGGAAATCTGGAACTGAAACCGACAAAAAAATTGGAATTGAAGTCCCAATCCAAAGCTTTGCTCTCATTGATTTGTCCCATTGGAACTCTCCATAAAAACTCAAATTTCTCATACGCTGAGTGCTTCCAAGCTTTGACTTATTTTTGGTTTTTTTTGTTTGGAACGATTACGTGACAAGACGTTAGTGATCCAATTTCTAGTCATATTTTTTCTTCTAAAAATAAAATTTAAATATACATAATATTATTTTTAAACTTTCACTTTTTTTAAAAAGAATTTTCAAAATTTTATCTTATTAACGTATGGCGAGACATTGAGCCACCAATGTTTGTCCGTACACTTTCTCTTTTTTGTTTGTTGGTCCATGTTAGTTTTGTACGTTAATATGTTAGTTTCTTTTTGGCTGTTATTCATCGCTTGAATGCAGGTCTTTTATTCTCTCGTGATTATCTTATATTTTAGGGTTAATATATAAAAATATAATTAATTTTTTTTAAAGTAACAAATTTAATATCAATTTTAAAAAGTAATAATTTATTTTTTTTTATTTTTTATAATAAATCTAATACACAATAATTTCATATAAACAAAATTTATCAGTTTCGATTACAAATTTATAGAAATATATCTATTTAAATGACATGATAATTATATACGTTAGTATCACGTTATTAAAACAAATAAATTTTATTTAAAAAATTTTACAGCATACTAAATTTATTACAAACAAATTCAAAGATAAGTAAATTGTTACTTTTTAAAATTAATACTAAATTTATTATTTTAAATAAAATTAGTGATATTTGTGTATATTAACTTTATAGTTTAATTATTTTGTTCTCTTTTATTATTCTTGATAGTTTTTATTTTTTTCTTCTTAATTCATTGTTTGTTTTGCTTTTTTTTTTCAGGTCACCTGAAATGTGTTTCGTTTTTCGATTTTCATTTTTTATTTTTTTGGTTGTTTTTTCCGTTAGCTTTTTTCTTCTGGCCGTTTCTATTTTTGCATCTGGTTTTCTTTTTTTTTTTTAATTACCCATTAATTTTTCATTGTCGTTCCTTTGTCCCAGCTTCCACAGATATGATTTGTTTGTTCTCTTCCAAAGCTCACTATTTACCTAATTAGTGATTCTACCGGAAAATTAAGCACAATCAATAAATTGTTTTTTTTTTTTTTTTTTCAGTAGATCAAAGGAAAGCGAATCATTCAGAGTTGAGAAGCGCACAGAGCCTTTTTTTTTTTTTTTTTCATTTTTTAATGATATAAATGAAAGCATAAGACTTGAAAATTAGTTATACGATAAAAATTACGTGGTAAATCACTATAGTGTAATGGTAACTAAACGTATCAATCATAAGGTCTTGAGTTTGAGTGTGTCAGAACGTGCGATAGAAATAAATCTATTCCTCTCATTTGTAAAACTTGGATTATATTATAATCATTCAGACAGTTTAAAAATTATCTTGAAAGGAGGAGAATATTTTTTAATAAAATTATGAGACACTACTTTTTCTCCCTCATTTTGTTTACCAAAAAAAAACTTTGTAAAATTTTAAACTTTAACACTGTATTTAGATAAAATTATTAGGAGAGAGGAAAGTGAGTGAGAGGAAAGTGGAGAAGATGATCATTAGAGGAGAAAAATATTTTCTATCCTCTGTTATATTTGAAAAAAGGTGATGAGAGGGGAGAAAATTATAAATTTTTTTATTTAGAAAAGGTAGAAAGTGGGGGAGAAGAATATAAAATGTGTTGAAATAATAATTTTATTCTTGATAATAAATTCTATTAAAATATTTTATTTAGATAAAATTATAATTTTTTAAATTATGTGAGGGATAATTGAGTCATTTAATAAATTTAATAGGAGAATTAACAACTTTCCTCTCATTTTTTAAAGGATTGGTTTTGGTGGGATACGGAGAATTAAAGAAATTAAAAGCTTTTCTCTCCCATACTTTACAAATATTTTTTAAACACAACAATTTACTTTAATTCTCTCTCTTTTCTCTCTCTCTTCCTACTTCCCCCTCCCAAACATAGTGTAAGGCAACGTTTCTTTTCAAAAATAGGCAAATCTATGAATTTCACCTACCATCTTCTGGCTTTTTAAGAATTTCACCCACAACATTTTTTTATTTAGAATTTCACCCTTAACGTTTTTTCCGTCAATTTTTTTTACTCTTTTCCGTTAGTTGACCGTTAAGTGTGATACGTGACAATCCAGTCAGTAATAAATCATCATACTTATAGCCCACATTAGTAATATGTCATCACTTTACAGTCGATAATCTGTTTCCTATGACTTTTTTTTTAATCTCTTTCTTTCAATTATATAAAAATATTAAATATATCGCTAATTGGACTGTCATATATCACACTTAACGGTCAACTAACGGAAAAGGGCAAAAAAAATTGACAGAGTAAACGTTGAGGGTAGAATTCGAAAGGAATAAAGGTCAATTTGACCCACCACGTTTTACCTTATTTTAAATTTCACTCATAACGTTTTTTTTGGTTAAATTTGGTCCATAACGTTACGTCCGTTAGTCCAATTTGGTCATTCCGTCCATAATGCCGTTAACTCTGCTGACATGGCGTGACGGAATTTGACACGTCATCAATTTTTCCACGTCAGTATGCCACGTCAACATCTGTTACTAACGTGGCATAGGTATAAAAGTTAATTTGACCCACAAGGTTTCAGCTTATTTTAAATTTCACCCATAACGTTTTTTTTGTTAAAATTGGTCCATAATGTTATATTTTTTAATCTAATTTAATTTTTCATACATAATGTCGTTAACTTCGCTGATATAGTGTGACAGAATTTGACACGTCGTTAATTTTTTTTCGAAGAGATGGCTCCGTACTGGCAATGCTAATGATGATTGGAGGCGGGGGCGATAGTTTGACGAGGAAATAGTGACAACAACAGAAAAGAAAAAATTCAAAGATAAAGATAACAATGATTTTTGTTAAATTTTATTAATTTATTTTTTTGCTAAAAAAACAAAGGTATTCAAGTGGACATATATTTATGAATTTTAGTTTTTTATTTTATTTGAATTTGCAGAGTGTGATTTTTAGTATAATTGTTTGGTTTGAATTTTAAAATTTTATTGTAAACGTGACATGTTGATATAGACGAAAATTATTGATGTATCATACTTCATCGCATCGTATTTGCTGAGTTAACGATATTATTTACGAAAAGATCAAATTAGACTAAAAGATATAACGTTATGGATCAATTTTAACAAAAAAAAAACGTTATGGATGAAATTTATAATAAGTTGAAACATTGTGGGTCAAATAACGTCTTTATGCCTATGTCACGTTAGCAACATATGTTGACGTGACATGCTGACATGAAAAAATTGATGACGTGTCAAATTCCGTCATACCACGTCAACAGAGTTAACGACGTTATAGACAGAAGGACCAAATTAGACTAATGGACGTAACGTTATGGACTAAATTTAATAAAAAAAATGTTATGGGTGAAATTTAAAATAAAATAAAATGTGGTGGGTTAAATTGACATTTATTTTAATTCAAAATGAAAAAATGTTGTGAATAAAATTTTTAAAAACTGAAAAATAATGGGTGAAATTTATAAATTTAGCTCAAAAATACCATTTGGTTTTGCGTTTGTCGCCTGCGACGTTAGATTATTGGACTCTGTCACTGCGGTTTCCTTGTTCCCTAGAAAAAGAGGCGCTAATAACGACACGGATGACCAGGACGACGAACGATATCGTTGAATAGATTTCAATGGTGTGTTAAAAAAAAAAACAAAAAAAGAAAAGAGAAAAAAAAAAAAAAAGATTTCCGATGGTCATGACTCATCATGTATATAATTTCATATTCTATCCCAAACAAATTTGAGAAAATTTAAGTGGTTATGATTACGGAGTAACATAGAAGTTATGAAAACGTGAATTAATTATATTTTATTGGATGTTACAAATAAATAAAATTAAATATAAAAAATTATTTTATTATTCTCTTATATAAATATATTAAAATTATTTTATCATTCTCTCATGTACTACATATATCATGTTGTTTAATAAACATTGTTTTGTAATTGTGCCAACAAATTTATTGTGTAAGCGATTTTTGAAGCAGTATGATAATTGAAACTTTTGGGTATGTCCAGCATAATTTCGGACACCACTAGTTTCCATTGGTCTTATGACATCTATTAAACTGTTTTTTTTTTTTTTTTTAATTTGTTACTTTTTTTTTTTTTTTTTTTTTTTTGTTTTTGTTTTGGGCTGTTAGCACAACTGTCCAAGCTTATTTCTGACTTCTAACAAGGGCCGGCCACGCCACAAATACTGCGCCAATGGCTCGAGTCTCGTACTAATTCTTAAAAGAAATTATATTTTAACTCTTTGCCTTAAAAATTATTTTTTTTTAGAAGTACAAGGGTGTGATTGTAGTAATCACCCACCCAATCATTTTATAGGACGTAGCAAAAGTTATCGGTTCCTTCTAAGATTCAGTTAGGTTAAATGTATCATATAATTTTGTTAGAAACAATTATAGTGTCCAATTTAGATTATCAGTATGTTAAAATTGAAAATTTAAAACTCAAAAATGAATAAAATAAATAAAATAAAATATTATTTTATATCTCAGTTTTGGGTGTCCAGCTACAAGCTTGGTACCCAAACCTTTTCCCTTTCCGTGTACGCAAGGAGGATCGAATACGAGACTTTTTAGACTTTGAATATATTTTACACAATTCTAAGTTTTTTTTTTTTTTTGGGGGGGGGGGGGGGGCTCAAACACAATCCCAATTTACAAACTTCGTAATTAGTTCATAATGTTCTGTTAGTTTTTATTGTAACTTACTGCTTAAAAAAATAACAATTTGACTTTTATCACAGTTTTGGATAAATTTCCAAAAACATTTCTTAAATTTTCGTATATTAAGAAAAGGAATTCAAACTGACCTATTGTTTTGATTTTCTTTTACCAAAAAGATTGTTATAACATATAATAGACAGCTTTACACTAATTGCAAAGCGATTATATATTATATAATCAAACTTAATCTCTATTTTAGACGTGTCATAATTAATTAGTGTAATAGATAGTGGATAATCTTTTATCTATTTTCAAACTTGTCCTACTCGTTTACATATACACTACAATTGGATCCACGTTGCCTGGTTTTAAGAATTTGTTGAAAAAAAAACAGAGAGATAAATTTAAAATTTTAATTATCTAATATTTTTTTGTTGCGTTTTGAAAAAATAATTTTAGTCCATCCTTTATACTCATTCTCTAAGAATTTTTAGATGAAACAGTCTATTGTAATGTTCATGTACTGTGATTGCGTTAAATTAAAAAAAATATATTACTATAATGTGGAAATAGAATATACAATGATTCTACTGATTTTCTAGATTTTCACATCAGAATTTATATCCCAATAATTTACAAGTATGTATAACTTTTAAATTCACTCTAGAGTGGAAAGATTTAGCATTGGTATTTTTAAAAATAAGAGAAATGTGTGAATTTCTCTAAGATTTTATATTACATTCTCAGATTCAATATTATATTTGGAATGACAATTAAATTTGTAAAAAAAATTTGTAAGTATTTATAGTATATTTGGCATTTACACTCCGCAAAATCGCAGGCATTTGTGGTAACAAATTAATAGTACAAATCACTAAGAAAACTGTAAACAAATAATATGTTCCAAAAATGCGCGGAATGTTTTGATAAACAATTACAAAGAATATGTACAAATCACCACCCACCAAGAACTTTCCTAAACGTTTTATTCGTTAAAAGGAAACTGCTGTTTGTTTAAGAACGCAACTGGGTAATGCTAGCTCTTTCAAAAATGGCTGTCTGAGTTTCATAAAAACAAAGATATTTTGATCAGAAAAACCACAATAAGAGAAAAACCTATTTCCAAAGAGGTTATGTAGCCTAATGATGAGATCGTCTTCCTCTGCATAATGTCCTCGCTTTATCTTTGGACTTAGGTAATTCATCAATCTTAGTATGTAACTCTTCAAGCCTGCATTTTCAATCAAAATGAATGGAATCAATACCTCATCACATAATTCTGTATATAGAGGAAAAAGAAAAGCAAGAAAAGAAAATCACGATATAAATATAAATTAAGCAGAGAGACATGTCTTTTCTACAATATGGTTCTATTGCCCTTATTCGTGAACCTTTATATAATTCATGAGGATCTTTATTCTTCCTCTGCCCATAACCCCTTTTTATATTGATTTTCATCTTTCATTGTGGTATTCAGTTTTTGAGAAGCAATAGAATAAGTAACAAATCAATTTTCTCGTTACTCAAAAAAAAAAAAAAAGGAATCAGTTTTTTCTCAACTTAACAATGAGAACATGGTAACATCCCTAAATTATAGGTTGTGAATAATATAACAAATTAAAAAGCAATTGAATGACTATGATTTAGGTAACCGACCAATTGTGCAAGATCTAATGTCATTTAACTCAATTAGATTCATTTACCTTTTTAATGATTTTTTTATGGTAATTTAAAAATAATTTGTGAAATAGTATAAAATTAAAGAGAAAATATTTAATTAAATAAATAGATGGAAATATTTTTTATAGTAATAATTGTCAAAAAAGTTATAAAATTATTTATGATAATATTTTTTATTTAACAATTTATGGCAATAAATGTTAGAAAGGTTATAAAATCCTTATGGTAATAAGTCATAATTGTCAATCATCATGGAAAAAAATCAACGACAATTGTCAATTGTCGTTATTGATGGTGAAGAAAAAGGGTGAGAAACATAGAAGGTTGAAACATGATTTGGAAACAAAATGTTGAGTTAGAAATTTTTGACAATACATTAATGATTTGGCTAGAATTAAAAGGAAGTTTTATCTCAACTTGTCTTTTATAATATTGTAATTAAATGATAGATATATGGATAATGTTGAAATAGTGGATAAGCAAGAAATAAATGTAACAAACTAATTACGCGTCATAATAACTGCCCTTTTATGATTAATCTTTATATGAGTAATCTTTATAACAAATAAACCAATCAAATTAACCCTAATGATACAATTTATGGTATAGATACGTTTATGTATGTCAGATAAGTAACAGCAAAAGCATATTTTTGAAAATTTCCGATTTTGGTTGCACAACTAAGTTTTCCAAACCTACCTCAAAGCATAAATAAAATGAAGAAAGGAAAGGTAGAGTTAGAATATAAAACTTGTAAAGTTAAAAATATATATATCTTTTTGTAACCAAAATATATATATCTTTCACTTTTACTGTTTTTATTTTGTTAGTTAAATTTATCTACGTCAGCCTTTAAATTATTTGTGGGACTTATGGCCTGATTGGAAATTTCCCATAAGAAAGGAAAGGAAAAAGAAAAAATTAAAATTTTTTATTTATTTTCTATCAATTCAAACAATTATCGTTTACTTTTTCTCTCATAAATTACTATTTATTTTCTTTCTCATAACTTTTTAATCATTACTTTTTATCAATCATAATATTATCATTACTGTATTATTTTTTATTATTTTCTTTTTTATTCACTTTCTAACTAAAATCTTATTATCCAATCAAGCCATTAGAGTCTGGACAACCAAATTAAAAAATATCATTATTAAGTTTTACATGTTTGTATATTAGTTTTTTTTATCACTAAAAAAATATAATGCAAGAATTTGGTCATGAGTCATGACAAGCATATTTGTACATTGGTAATCTTTTTTTTAGCATAATTGCACGTTGATATCGAAGCAACTAAGCAAGTATATTTGTACATCATAATAACTCCCTTTCGTATAAATTTATACACCTCATTACATGAAAGGGTCTAACTAGAGATATCGAAATTGTGTACTCGAATCAGATCTGAAAATAATATTTTATTATTATTATTATGTTATAAAATTAAAGTTTAAATTTACATAAATATCAACCCAAAATTTAAATTGTGAGTCAGATATATACGATAAAAAAAAAAAATTCTTCCAAAACTTTTTTAAAAAATCAATAAAATATTAATAAAATAATCTTAATTTGGGAACTCGGGTGCAAGCCTCGGGCTTCCAAACCTTTTCCTTACAAAAGCATACTACCACACCTCACCTATACGTAGAGAGCACCTTTAGCTCGTAAAAGTTACAGAAGCGAAGAAAAAAACAAAGTTGCATCTCTATCCAATTATTGAAAGTCTCATTTTTTATTTCTCTCTATATTCATATGGGGTCACATCTTCTAGCCTTTTTCATCTCTACTTTCGTTTTCTTAGCAACTTTGGCACCACCATTGCCGGTGTTTGCCACTTCTCCGTGCCATTTTCCGGCGATCTTTAACTTTGGGGATTCGAATTCCGATACCGGCGGATTGTCTGCGGTGTTTGGCCAGGCCCCTCCGCCTGATGGAGAGACTTATTTCCATAGCCCCGCCGGACGGTACTGTGATGGCCGCCTCATCGTCGACTTTATCGGTTAGAATTTTGCATGGATTAGTGCATTAATTATCTGTTAATTTTTATTGGCTAAGCACGTTTCTCCTGAAATATATTTATTTGTTTATGGCAATTAATAAGAGTCCATATCTTTATCATTATTCCATTCTTTTTTTTTTTTTTTTTGAGCAAGATCATTATTCCATTCACATCTATTAATATAATATTTTCTATTAGAGTAATATTATTTTATTATTTCCTTTTGGTTCAGAATTTCTTCAGATCTCCCTCTAATTTTTAATATTAGTGGTCATCAATCTAACAACAATAATATTACTTATCTCAAATTTAATTTTAGTCGATTATATTATTTTTTTCATAATTCTCTTTTTTAGTTAGGTGTGAAATCTAATTATTCGAAGATTTTTTATGATAGTCTTAAATTTTTTTTTAAAATTAATTAGCTTGAACTAGGAATATACTTGATTTCTATTAGTAAGGTTATTTCATTTTCCTATAGCATTTCTTTTATAGTAAATTAATTTCAAAATGGCAAGCACCAAACCTTGAATCAATCAAAATAATAATAATTTACTGTTTTTAAGTTTCATTACAATAACGATATTTAACAAGTTATTTATCTTTTTTTAATTGAATTTAACTATCAAATAATTCATATATTTTTATATTTATGTGTTTTCTCCAAATTAAGCGGTCTAATACTTCTATTTTCGGAATTAGACAAAAGGTTCATGGAGATTGGAGGGGCAGGGATTGAGAAAGGCTGCTGTAGAGAGAGTGGGGGGGGGGGGGGGGGGGGTCAGAAAAAGCCTGCAAATAATCCAACTGAACCTTTCACGAACCATGTGAGCCGAAGCAATTTCACTGGCTTATGCGTTGTATTTTCCTTCTTGGAGGGATTAATAGCTACAGCATCATCCACCGACAGCTTAGTCAATCTGAAACGTATTTCATTTTTAATGTCCAAATGGGTCCACTATGCAAATATTCCGGCGTCATATTGGGTGATATTGTTGGTTTGTTCTTCTAGTTGGGGGAAGAGGGAGGGGGGGGGGGGTGTATAATTGATTTTCTGCTTTCTTCCTGGCGTGATATTGAGGCATATTTTTAAAATCGTTACATTAGATTTAAGGCAATGTTTTTTTTTTTTTTTTGGTTTTTCCTCAAAATTGTTGACTTAGGGCTACGACAATAGTTTTATTAGTGGCCACTAGCCATAAGTTACTGTATTAGAGCCGAATAAACATTTAATTTTAGAGTCTTAACATTAAATCAAGCGGTCACCATTTTATTAGCCAACCACACCCTTCTCCGTTCTTTATTGTATGAAGTTAACATTCTCTCCAGGCCCAGGAAGAATCTTTATAGAGTAAAAAGTAGTAATAATTTTATGGGAAAAACTACGTTAATACGCAATGTGTGATATGTGAAAGATACGTAGTTAATTTAATAATTTATTTATTTTTTATATTTAAATTTAATATATTTTTTTCAAATTTAATAGTTCAGATTTTACGTATCAACTTTATAATTATTTTTGTGTATTTTACGTGGCTTGTTCCTAATTTTATTAGTGGCATAAAAAAATGATAGTGAAAATAGCCCACTCCTTTCAAACAGGGAGCTGTAAATGGCATGGTTAGAAAGAAGTAAATGAGTAAGAGTGTCAAAATTCAAAAATTTAAGAAGATAATGTTCGGTAGAAGGATATGCGTTGGTCAAAAAAAAAAAAAAAGTGGATGTTAACGTTACAATTAATTTTAATTTTAATTTTTATTTTTTGGGATTTTGAGTAACGCAGCCGAAAGCTTTGGATTACCAAACCTAAGTGCATATCTTGATTCTGTGGGGAGCAACTTCAGTCATGGAGCCAACTTTGCAACAGCCGGATCAACCATTAGACCCCAGAACACCACTCTCCGTCAGAGTGGTTTTAGTCCCATTTCCTTGGATGTTCAATGGAATGAGTTCTATGATTTTCATCGTAGATCCCAAATTGTCCGATGTAGAGGTAATTATTTATTCAATAATAATCTTACATATTCACCCGGATTATGATTGTGGGAGTCTCGCATGCTAGATTGTCCTTTTTCTCCAAACGTACCTTTATTCCAACTGTAAGTATAATTAAATTCCGCTCGCAACTTATTGTTCAATTGCACATATTTTGGGGGCATGGATGCAGGTGGGGTTTATGAGAAATTACTGCCCAAAGCTGAAGATTTCTCTCAGGCTTTGTACACGTTTGATATTGGCCAGAATGATCTTACCGCTGGCTATTTCTCAAACATGACTGTTGGTCAAGTCAAAGCATACATCCCAGATGTGATCAGCCAGTTCAAAAAAATTGTTTCTGTTAGTACAATTCCTCCATTTGTAATTGTTGTTCTTGTCATTATTAATTTTATCACACTTTTTTTTTTCGCATTAATTTGGTGGGATTTTTTGCTTGTCACTGGTAATTAATGGCAGTGGATATATGGCCAAGGAGGAAGAAGCTTCTGGATCCAAAACACAGGCCCAGTGGGCTGCCTAGCGTATGTCATGGATCGCATCCCAGTTTTGGCAGCAGATGTGGACCGGGCCGGATGTGCAACTCCATTCAATGAAGTTGCAAAGCTTTTCAATCTTCAATTAAAGGATGTTGTTGTCCAATTAAGGAAGGAATTACCCGAGGCTGCAATAACATACGTTGATATTTACTCACTAAAGTACAATCTCTTCGCTCATGCAAGAAAATATGGTATGCATTGGCCTATTCTAGATATGAATATTGGCGTTTATATGTTCTCTGTTTTTTTTTTCCCCTCTTTTTTTGTTGAAACAATCTTTTCGTAACCAAAAATGAAAATCCTATAGGGACATCCTTTTGATGATGAGAGCAGATAGATAGGCTATAGTTTATTAATATTTAAAGATAAGGGTAAAATTAGTCTAGTCTTAAACCTTTTTATTTTTTTCATTTAAGTCTTAAAACTTCCGTTGCAATCAAGTTCTTTAGTCAACGGAAGTAAGATTATTTTCGTTAGATCAATGTACGGTATTAAATAGTTTAACCTAATTCTGCTGAGAGAAGAACTTAATTATAACAGATTTTGAAGGTTTAGGACTGAAATGAAAAATTGAAAAGGTTTAGAATTCAATTATAAAAATTCATACAATTTTTAAACTAATTTTTTTTTATCCTGTTTATAAATTTTTGATGCAGTTGTTATATTTGATAAAATGTGATGGAAAATGAGCAGGGTTCAAGGAATCTATAAGAGCATGTTGTGGACATGGTGGGAAGTACAACTACAACAGGAACATTGGGTGTGGCGCTAAAAGAATTGTGGGTGGCAAAGAAGTGATGCTTGGTAAACCATGCAAAGATCCATCAAAGGCCGTTGTTTGGGATGGAGTACACTTCACTCAAGCTGCTAACAAATGGATTTTTGACCACTTTCTGACTGGATCATTTTCAGACCCTCCTGTTCCATTGAAAATGGCCTGCCATAGGCATCCAGCCCATTGACTTTCATCTTTTCTTCAGTTTTTTCCTTTTTTTAATTTTTCCTGTCATATTGTTACCACAGCAGGAATAGCAAATCTGGGCTGATTTTTGAGGTAATCAGATGATATTATTGAGTTTTTATGGTAGATTTTCTCAATAAAACAGTGCCCATTTCTGAATAATCCTCATCTTTGGCAAATTAGTTTGCTTTTTTTTTTTTTTTTTTTTGGTTTACTAGGTGCAAAACGCAAAAGAAACAACTATATATGTTGGAAGCTCATTGATCAAAAACCAATCCCCACCATTTCTTTGAAAAGGTTCTTTCAAAAGAATGGACCACTGATACCTATAGATCAATGTTGCTCCTGTGCTTTTTACTTTCCAATTGAAGAGAGCTTTTCAGAAGCTCAGGTCAACAACTTTTTTCAAGCTTTCGATAACACATCGTAGTTGCCAGTCAATTTCCATTCACCTTTCCATTTTTCGAACGGACCACCGTCAACAATGAATACGACTAATTTTGATCGTGTTTTATACGCGAACCAAAATTACAGTAACAGGATCCTCGTCATTAATTGCAAACATGCATTAAAAATAATTACTAAAAGTTGTGATGTTGTGGTATATATTTTAAATATTATTAAATTAAAAATCTTAAATTTGAGTGTTTGTTAGAATAATTAATAGAGTTAAACGTATGTGTAACCTAATGCAAGTTTTATTATAATCATCTGAACTGTTCGTATTCTCCTTAAATACAAGCGTAATGCTCTATGATAAGATTAATTAGAATACCACTCTCATTTTTTCATTTTGTTGATAAAAAAAAGTGTTTGTCGATGATGTAATGAGTAAGCTTATACGAGACTACGTACTCGTACGAGATGCACTCGCTAAACCTTTTTTTTTAAAACACAAAAAAATATGTATTGTTAGAATGTGGATCATCACGTATGCAGGTCGAAATCGGAAATTATCCATTTTGACTTCATTTAATTTTTTTTATAGGGAGAACTCTCCACCCAAATATTGATATGGTTGAATGGACATTCCCTTACATCGAATTACGGTATTAACGATTTTGAAATTTAATATTGTGCCTGAGTATAAATCCTACTTTGTAAGGCAAGCAAAGACGAAGAGATTTAAACTCATGTCAATGTATAAAAGATGCATTCACTATCCACTAAACTACTATTTTAAGTTATCGCACCCATTAAAATTAAACCTTAAACTTTGCAATTAATCAGTACTATAGTTTTTTTTTTTGAACAATAAAAAAAATATTTTTGGGTACGTCGGTCATAACATTTGTAGGTCAGGATTGGAGTAATTACCATTTTTGAATGTTTTGTTCAACTACTCTGATAAGAGTAAATCTACCATTTGAATACTGTTGGGCCAGTGAGTTTTTCTCACATCTGATTACAGTGTTAACGAGTTATGAACTTATATAACACACGAGCATAACATTACTAATGTATTATAGCAACTCCACGAAAATTTAAATCTAAGCCAATGAAAAAAATATGTATCAAATTACTATTAAATTACTACATAATCAGTACTATAGTTGCCTTTAGGTTACATGAACGTGACATGTTAACTGTCATGGCCCAGCATTAGCTCTGAACCTCTTTTCAGATTTTTGTATTAGCCATGACTGTTAATTTTTGTTTTCTTACTTTTCGCAAGTGAGATCGGAATGGCCCAGCCAAACATGCACAATTACACTAAAAAGATATGTATAAGCTATTCTTTTGATCAGCATCGAACTGAACATTATTCTAATAAAGCAAATTCTGTTCGTTTGAATTCTAAAAAGCATCTCTGTTAAAAATAAAAAAAAAATCTAAAAGGCGTCATTAATGATGATAACATGAAATACCAATTTATTGGATGATGTAGGCATGTTAATTCATTGGTGTAATTTTTAGCTATCTATGAACTTGTAATATGCCACAACCATGTATCTCAATTTCAACTTGTGATATGATGCAGCCATATAAATTTAGGGTTAAAATACAAATTTAGCACTAATTTTAGTTAAAGTAATAAATCTAGTATTAATTTTGTATATGGTAATAAATTTAGTATATTGTAAATTTTTTTGAACAGAATTTATCTGTTTCGATAATATGACAGTAACTTATATGATTATCATATTATCGAAACAAATATATTTTTATAAATATGTCATTAAAACTGACATATTTTATTCGTATAAATTTATTACGTGCCAGATTTATTATCATATGTAAAGTTTGTGTTAAATTTGTGCTAAATTTATTATTTTAAATAAAGTTGGTGTTAGATTTGTATATTAACCCTAAAAATTTATGTCAAGTGTCATTTGATCATGCCTCTCTTAGGTCAAGGGTTCGAGAGCTGGTAGCCACAACAGCAACAATCCACCGAAAAAAAGTATCATCCCTATTTATTTCTGTGGTTTTGAAATGAAAAAAGCAAAGGGGAAAAAGAAAAAGAGGAGGGGGGAAAATTGAAATCAGTTGCAATAACAAAGTCGAAAAAAGAAAAATTTTCATCTTTTTCTTGTGTTCGGAGGGAAATGGGAGGTCAGAAAATGTTAAGTAATAACATTACCGTTTTACCCTTCTAAGAAAAAATGGAATATATTTAAAAATTTAATCATAGAATTTTTTTTTAACTGAAAAAAAAAAAATACTCATAACTATATTAGTCATAACACCTGTAAATCGAGACCAGCTTAATAATCATTAGAAGCCTACATTCAATTGTTTTAAAGGGTAGACATATCATCCAATTATCATTAGACATGAATATGGCTCTCCACACCCCACCACGATATTAACAAGTTTAGAATTTATTATCGTGCTCTCAATATAAATATTTTTTTTTTAGTTGGGGGCTAAGAGTAGGCAAAAAGACTCGAATTAAGATTAATATAAGAAGAAATACGCTGAATTACCGTCAGACTACCACTTCAAAAATTCGAAGAATATTAGTCAATTCAATTATATTCACTCACATGTCTAATTTTCTTTTTAAAATTGGAAACGATGATTTTGAGAGGTGAGAAAGAAAAAATTTGAATTTTTTATTTCTACCACCTTGATATAAAAGAAACCCTAAGAATAAATCAAGTACAAAAAATGTGAAGAAAAATAGTAAGCACCACTTTACACATCAATTATGAATAAATCTCTTAAAACATGGGTAAAAAAAAAGAGAGAGAGAAAAGAAAAATTGGAACATTATAACAGATGAATAGCTAGTGGAATGTGAAATTATTAGGTATGTGTACGTGTTCCAACCTGGCCTGTCCATTCATGTCCTTCTATGACAATTTTCCAGCTCAATTTGGGTCCATATGCCAGTCACAAAGCCAAACTCCCACTCTCTCGAGTGTTAAGAACCAAACCATCATTGATGATTATGATCAAATGGCGCAGATGCTGACATATAGCAACTCATGCACCATTCAGACCACAATTCCAAGCATATAGAAAGAGGCAAAAGGTGGATGAGCCACCTATGTTGTCATCCTCCAATGTGGCAGCAGCATTGTGCTCCTCTTGAGACTTGAATGGAGGTGGTGATGTTGTTGATGATGGTAGACTTGAAGAAGATTGTAAAGCAGCAGGCTTGAATATGAAAAGACCATGCCTTGGACCAGAACCAAAGAGCCAGTCATGCACATCCCAATAAACATCTACTGTAGTTCTGCTCAAATGGATGGAACCATTTCCTCTAAACTTCCACTGAAGGTGCTTCACTTGAATGGCTGATTTCCCATCTGCCTTTATCACTAGTTGAGGATCAAACTCATCAATATCATTGCCAGTAGCCCTCGTTGCACCGTTGCTGCATTCAATTGATATCTCAGTCAACTTCCCTTGTTCTTGGAATCTGGCTCTTGTAGTGAATTTCTTCTTGCCAAAGACATGTTCTTTCCTTGACACGAATATCGGTTCAATAAGAGAAGGCCTGCAATGCGTCTTTCTGTAAGCATCTTTCTTTAAATCACCAAGAAGTAAAACAACCTCTTCTTCACAGACAATAGCAACATAGTAGTCTGATTGTGGCTCCGTTTTGCCACCAAACTTGGCAGCATTTAGGTCCCAGACCAGCTCAACTTTCCTACCATCTACCACGAATTGCTTGCAACCTTGTTTTCTCCAAAAATGCCATGGCTTCAATTCAACTTTGCTGTGATGATGCTCACCGGAGCAGTTTGTTGCTTGAACTGAAACCGAAAGGCCGTGTAACAACAGATTTCTGGACCATGTGATGGTGATCAAACGGCACTGACCCGCTAACTTGGTTCGATATGCAGATATAAACACACTCTGGCCGGACCTGGTTATAGTGGCTGGCATATCACTTTGCTTCTCACTAGACGAGAAGCAGGCAGGGATAACTAATGATTCAGTCATGAGCACAACGTAAAAGAGCAAGAAAAAGGACCGAATGCAAAAGAAAACCGAGTGTAAACTTTTGGCCAAAATGCAGAAGACAAAGAAAGATGGATGGTAGAAATAGATCAGGACCGCAGCTATGATAATCCAAAGGAAGTTGCCAAGAGAACTCTACTTGTCTGGCAACTTGCCATGTTAGCAGATTTTAAGGCAGAAGAGTGAGATTGTAGGAAAAAAGTAACTTATACTCAACTACATGCAAACCGTGTAAGCTTTCGGTTTGCTCTCTTTAGCCATAACAATAGTCCTAACGCATGATAAAAATGCAGACAAATGATACCGTACCATATTTGATGCTCATGTGGATTGTCTTACTAAAAAAGGCAAAAAAGCTTAATGTGGGGACGAGGGATGTTACTTTTAGGTATGGAAGCATGTGTTGGGGACATGGGAATAAATAGGGGCTTACCTGTAGTCTGCTTTCAGCATTTGGCCCTTCCATTGGAGCTTCTCTAGTAATATATTGCACAAGGAATCTAGCTACAACAGTTACACAAATTCTGAGCCACCTAAAGTTTATGTTGCGGATCTGGTCCAAATACCAGTCCTTTTTTTCACTTGCTTCTAAGTGCAGCAAGGCAACAATTTTGACTTAGAACAACCTTCCAGATAACAACAAATAGAGGCTTAGATAACACATAATTTATATAATGGAACATGACCACTGTACTAATTAAGAAAATATGTGGAAAAGCAAGCAGATGGAGTCAAATTCAGAATTCTTGAAGAGTCAAATTTGTTAATCCCTTGACAGAGGGATGATGTTTTAATGTTATTCATTGTTTCTTTGTTTACATAGTGGTTAGATTCACATCCGAGTAATCCGTCAACATACATTTTAATAAGAAGCATATGAGGTTTACGATACATTTGCTGCTGTGGCAAAAAACACTGTGCTTAGCTTAAACAAATAACTAGAGAAGGTAAATTTAAGCAAACTGAAACTTTATTGCTTTGCCCCATTGACTTATACTTCTAAAGTGGGAATCACCAGGGGAAAAGGAGAGTGATGCCCCTGGGAAGAATCATTTGCCACCTGTTTCAGTTCTTCCGTATTGATTTTTACATAAAAGTTGTCAAAGAGGTAGGTTTTTCCCGCTTTGTTAGTGACTAAGCAGCATAGCTAGGTTTACTAAAAGGATCAACTGTTGCTGAAGTGATTTAGATCAATTACCATCACTGTGATGTCATCCAAACTACCCCTACTCACAGCAAGATTTATAAGCTCCTTACAAGCAGCCAGGATCCCCACAGGAGCAGTTTTCTGCTTCGGACTGCTGTTCTCTGCGATGGAAGACTCAGTCTTGATGTTTGTTCGCTTGACTAAAGAAATTCTTCTTGACTTGGAAGGTGGACTTTCATTTTCACATGGAAAGTTATCTTCACTGGCTATTGAGCTATCAAATGCTTTCTTGTAATTTGGTGACTGTCTTGGCATTTTTGGTCGCTTAACCAGCGAAATCCTTCTCAACTTTGATGAAGGACTTATGTTGACACAACCATAATCAAAATCATCATTTTTCAGGATATCCTCAACAGATCCCCATTTCTTTTCTGGCGTGCAAATTGCTGTCACTATGTCAATAGCTTCTTGGTTCCCAACCTAGGCCACAAAATCATAAACTTCGAGTCATGAACCACATAACGACATATTTTTTGAAATAACTCCAGCAGCCACATCATTCTACAGATTTGTGAAATAACTGTAGGAACTGAAGATTGATGCTTTAGTCAGATCTGTCAGAATGGTTTACTGTATAAGAAGAAAGCAATTACGTATAATTGTATGTGTACCTATTTCTGCATATTGAGACAGCCAACTTCAATTCAACAACAATCTGCATGGTGGATACTCCATATTTGTATTCTAAGCATCCTCTCAAATTGATACAATTGTGCACAAGAAAATTTCATATGAGAATGCACATGTTCATTGTAATACAGAATTTACAATGTATGTTCATACATAGGATAGGTTAAAGAACTAGCAGAGAAGTTTTAGAAGAAATTTTTCCAAAAGGCCAATCTCACCTTTTCCCACAGTCCGTCGGAAGCTAAAACAAGAAATTCCATCTCTGGAGTAATCTGGAAAATCTGTGTATCCGGCTCTGCCACTACCCAGTCCTTCAGGTGAGCATCTCCAATACTTCTGGAAACGGAAAGTATACCATGAATTCTCCACGCACCTCTATGGATCTCAACATATCCTCCCTGTACAATGATACAAATACAGCAGTCACCATGTGCAGCTCCTCTCTCGAGTAGTCAAGTATCATGCTATAAGATTAATTATGGTGTATCACATACCTTACTCTCTATCCGTTTTCTTTCGTCCTCCTGTTCTGCCCTATGATCTCTTGTAAGGGCTTCAGCCACTCCTCCTTTACAAAGAACAGCCCTGCAATCTCCCACATTGGAGACCACCACCTCTTGTCCTTCAACCAAGGCTGTAATGCAACAGGCACCACTGACTACACCCTGCATTATTCACAATAACAAGCATTCATCATAGACACAAAAGAAAGAAAGCAAGGGTTGGAAGCAGTGATCAGGGAGATTTGTCGTGCCATCTGGTTCTATCCCTTCCACTGTCAAGTGTTAAGTGACTGGAATTGCAACATAAGTTGATTCATAGTGAGCAGCAAAGTGGGGTTGATTTCACATTAAATCATTTGAATGACCAATTGGACACATCATTGAACATACAGATTCATCATTGGATTATGTGGAAGTGTAAAAATAAGATAGGGATCAATATATTAATCAGCATTTGTATTACTAAAACAGTCTAAATCCAGCTTAGATAAAAAGATTTAGAATAATGAAGCTTAGAGATTTGGAATAGTGATGTAAAAAGCATTGAATTCTTCTCTTTTTTTTTTTTTTTTTTAGCTCAAAATCAGTTCAAACTTGGAATTGGAACTTCGTTATAGGAATGGAAGGAATTTTAAGTCAAGTTACGTACAATTAGCATTTGCCTTTGGAAGCTGACAGCAGCTTTTAATGACCAAGAAATTTCTTTACGCCAGGACTTACCATTTAGGGACATTTCAAAACTGATATTTTTTTTAGCTAAACAATAACAAGGTTTACCGAGTCACCTTAAGGATAGAGTCATCATTGAATTTTCCCTGTTTTTTTTTTTTTATTTGTTAAAATCTTAAATTGATACTTAATATTTGGGCTAAATTCAATTATATACACAACCTTTTTTTTTTTTTTGTAAAATCAGTCATTAATATTTTCACTGCAAAATAATTCAGTACTTTTTTACTATCTAACTATTTAAGTTATTAATAATTATATTATCTATTAGACGAACTCATAATAGGATGTAATTTTATTCAGAATATGATATTACGACATTTTATCTTATTTTTTTTATTTTTTTCTAAACATAGGAAAAAATGAAAAAAATTAGAAGAAGAATATTACGCTACTATATTTTTATTGATATGACATCTTATTAAAAAATAATCTAATGATATGACGTATAAATGATGTACTTCTTAGTAAATTAAATAGTCAGATAATAAAAAAATATTGAATATAAAAATATTTAAGACTAATTTTATAAAAAAAATATTATATTCATAATTAAATCTTAACTTAACATTAGATATTAATTTAGAATTTTTTTTAATTCTGATTTTTGTTTGGGGGGTGTGGTTGCTGAAAGAGAAAGTAAAAATAAAATAAAAAACATTGGACTTTGTGCAAAAAAGGAAAAAAAAAAAAACCCGTGAAATTGAAGCATACCAGTTTCAAGAAGTCCTGGTCAGTCTTCAAGTAGGCAGCTTTAACAGCTGCTTCTTTAGAGGCATTTCCCTTACAGTTCTCCATGAATTGAAGAATATTATTGTGCAAGTTCTCCGCAACAAACTCTGCTGCCTTCTTCCCTCCGTGGCCATCATAAACCCCAAAAAACGCCTACAAAAATGAAGCAAGAAATTGTAAGAAGCAATTAAACAGGAAAAAAAAAAAAAAAAGGACACCAACGAAGGAATCAGAAATCCATGAAAACAAGAAAGAAGAAAGCTTTTTTTTTTTTTTTTGGGATTTGCTATTACCATGTTGGGGTTGCCATTTAAGCAAGAAACGATCTTGTGGGTGTCCTCCATGAACTTTTTCTTGCCCTTGACGGCGGAGACGGCGACGCCGACACCACTGTAAGAAAAGGCGCCGTCTTTGGAAATGGGGTCTCGGAATTTGGGTTGATCCATCTGGATTTCTTGCAAGACATTTGGAATCTCAATCTGGGGTGGTCTCTTTCGCTTCAAAGAACATGAAATCACTGGATTAGTTGTCGTAGTAGTAGTTGTATGCATTTCTTCTCTGCTCTTTGGGTTATTTTCCATTTTACACACAGGGAGAGAGAGAGAGAGAGAGAGAGAGAGAGAGAGAGAGAGAGAGGCTGCAACGGCTATAAAGAAACTAGGGAGTGGCAGATTGGGGGCGTTGTTTGCAGAATGTAGACAAAGAGGCGTCAAAGCTGCGAGCCGTTGAAGGTCAAACGTTTTGAATGTTAACCTTGGGCGTTGGGACTGCTTTTTTGGGACGGCAGTGGGAGGGAAAATTTTTCAGTAAAAATAAAAAAATAAAAAAGTCCATAAGGGTGGACGGTTTGGTTTTTTTTGTTAATATATTTTATTTGTACTTTTTAGAAGACGTTCTTAGATTTTTTAAATTTTTATTTTAAAAATTTTGAGTTTAAATTTTGAGATAGAAAGGAAAAAGTTTATAAAAAAACAAAACGATCCTTATTATGTAATTAATATATATATATATATCTTACCTAATGTTACGGCTACTAAATTTTTAGTAATTTATCGATTATAATATAAAAATACTCTTTTTACAGTTTTACCCTAAAGTTTTTGTCAACCAAAAAAAGAACTTTTCATTAATCTCTTTCTTCTTTTCCTGACTATTTTATGTGTAATTTAGAAATGTCTATGTAATCTCTGTCTGCAGTCTCTAAAATTATTTTTGTTAAATGAGATAAGTGAAAAAAAAGTTAGAAAATTACGTCCAAATGGATAACTTACTCAAAAGAATATTGTTTGTGTAGTTCAATTAATTAAAAAAATTTGTGTAAAAAATTATGTGTTTGAAACTAGTTAAGTGGTGGGACTAAAATAATAGAGCTCAAAAATATCATAACTAGCCAATCAATTTATATTTTTTATCTACAAAATCATCATACTTTTTGATAGAATTATAAACGCTGAACCGATTTTCTTATTTTTAAAACTAAGAAAAAATAGATTAACTATGAAGTCTAACCTAATGCCGTTTAGATTAAAACTTGACATGAGATCATTAATAATTAAATATCTTTCTCATTCCAACCCAAAAATACAAAGAAAAGAGAGGTTAAAGCATAGTTTTAAAAACCGGACCGGTTATTGAACCGGTAAGAAGACTGGGTTAGTGGTTTAGCGGTCCAATCGGAAAACCGGCGGTTGAACCGACGGGTCAATTCTGATTTGATAAAATAATAATTAATACTTATATTTTTCATTTTTTAATAACAAATAATGAGTATAATCATAAAAAATAGAATATGAGTCTACTTAAATTTAAAATAAAATTAAAATACAAGATATTTATGATAATTTTCTAATTAAATAAATTAATAAAGTATAAATATCAAAAATAAAATATTATAAAACTATTAATCGAATATTCATATCTAAAAATAAATATTATAGAGTCAATATATAATTCACAAATATTATATTTTTCATTAATATAAATAAGTATTATTTATTCTCATTTTTAATCCAAAAAAATAAATAAAACGACGTCGTTTTGATCAAGATGACCTGTTACCGGTTCACCGGTCCGACCGGCCGGTTCACCGGTTTTGGAGTTATCGGTTTTTCGGTCCAACCTGCCGGTTCACCGGTTTTCCGGTCCGACCGGCCGGTTCACCGGTTTTCGGGCGGTTCATTTCCTGTTCCGGTTTTATCAGAGAATCGGACCGGTCTGACCTCCGGTTCACCGGTTTTCCAGTCCGACCGGCCGGTCCGGTCCGATTTTTAAAACTATGGGTTAAAGTATCGAACTTTGTTGCCGAAGCCAGGATGATGCAAGGAACAGGTCTTCAACTGCTCTGGCCATCACCATTTCCACCTCACAATTTGGCATTTACTGACCCTGGAAGAAACTTCTAACGTTCTTACGGTTAATTTGGATCCCTTTTTCTTTTTCTTTTTTTTTTTTATTCCTTTCAAGCCAAAATGCAACAATGCTCTATGGTATACAATGGAATTCCATCTTAAGAAAATTGTTCATTACAGTACTAAATTAGACATGTGTTAGATATAGGATAATATGAATTATTACATTGTAACAAAATATATTAAATTTTTTTAAAAATAAATTATTAAATTCTATTAAATAAATTATGTATGTATTTAATATATAACATATTTTATACTACAAACCAAATACACTTTATGTGTCTCTTGCGTGTTTTTTTATTATTTATTTTTATTTTTATGTATGCACGTAGTAGTGAAGCTCTTCTTGAAATTGGGACGAATCGCCGCAGAAATATAAACGCAGTCGTTTCATGGATCTAGGAAGACATGCCACGTGTCATAATTTATGGCTTTAATTTTTAAATCGATCAACAAAAAAATAAAAATAAAAAACTCCCATCCGTAATCATCGGTTTCGTCTGAGAAACCAACCGTCCGATGCTGGCGCTGCACGGTAACCAAAATGTTCGCTACAGCCATCGGCCGCTGCGCGCCTCTCCCTAATCTCAGTTCCGCCACCGCCCACACCTCCGTTAACCTCCTTTCCGCCTCCAGTAACTCCCGCAAACTCCACACCGCCACCACTCTCTCCAAGCCGCCGTCGCCGCCGCTCCCCACCACCACCATCACCGCCCACGCCAATGCTTCCTCTTCCTCTCCGCTAACCTCCCACAATAATAACTCCACCACCACCACCGCCGCCGCCGCGGCCACGCCAAATGGGCTTCATCACTTGACGAGAGCTGCTTCTTTTGAAGAACATGATGGAGGAGAAGGAGCAGGAGGAGGAGGGATGGTGGCCTCGGCCTCCGCGCTTGCCTCCGCTGTGCGGAGGTGTACGAATTCTCCGGTGGAGTTTGTGCAGGAGATCGAGAAGGACCAGAAAAGCAAGTTAGTGCTTCCCAGCCCAGACTTCCTTAGACTTTGCGTTGAGCAATTGGACCTCTTTCGCCGGACCGTCGATCCCCATGCCATCCTCTCTGTCAGTTTCTTCCGGTTCCCCACTAGCTTTCTCTCTTTGGTTTCCTTTTCTTTACTTTTATTTTATTTTTAGTTAATTGGCTCTAACTGGGACTCAAACTCGAAACTCGAGAACAAGACTCAAACTCGAACTTGAGACCGGTCTGAGAGTTCCTTTCTTTTCTTGTTATGAACCACTATTTGCGCAGGTTTACGTGAGGCCCGCGGGCAGTTACGTTATGGACCGTTTAGAATTGCGTCGAGTAACATGTTATCCGGGTGTAAATGCAGCTGAAGTTGTTGTATTGGTTGGTAATTTCAATATTCCGACTGGTCTGCGTGCTGCAGAAGCTGCACTTTCCAGTCAACAAGTAGGTTAATCCATTGGCAATCTCTGTTTCTTGTAGAAAAGTTTCAATCTTTCGCTTTAATCAGTTTGTGGGGTATGCGAGAAAATTGTTGGTTTGAATGAATTTGTAGGTAGAATTTGTTCCCGAGCATCGTGCTGTTGTGTTTCCAATGGTGAAACATCCGTTTGTTGTTGGGTTCTTAGTTGCTGAGCTGCCGGAGATGGAATTGGAAATGGAAGTGGAAATGGAAATGTCATCTGGGAATGTTGTCCGGTCTGATGGGCATGGATTAATGAACTTTCTATCTCCAGAGGAAGCTTATGCTTTGCCTCCCGGTTCAGATAGGCAGTCATGGACAATTCAGGCGCTAAATGATGAACCATCGAGGATGTATGGCTTTACTGCTGAACAGAGATCAAATGCTATTAATATCTCTCGCTCTTTGGCTATGGCCTATGTTATGGATCAGGTAGCTCGGATTCGTCTTTTTCTACTGTTTGAAGAGTAGAATCTGGATTTATCGTAGGAGATGAAAAATGTTTTAACATATTGTATGGTCTGGCATATTCGTTTCTATAACTTTGCTTGTTGAGTACTTAAGCATCGAAGACAGATTTCTTGTTTGGGCCCCAATGAATTTTGTCTTTCTAGTGAATATATTGTGACTATATATCCTCAAGATCCATATTATAATTTGCTTCTAGGTCGAAAACTTGTTTCTGAGTCCAGCTTATTGAGTTGATTATTCATTTGTTGATCCACATGAATTAAGCAGTCATTTCTTTTGCAGAAAGCAATGTTACTGCAGCAGTCATCATGGCAAAATAATGTAAGGATGAGTAATCTAGTTGAGCAGGTAGTTGGTTTCACTATGTCATTTTTCCATTTTGCTTTTTAACATTTTCTAGCACAGAGATAATGTATTCCTTTCCACTGAAACTTCTTTCAGATTCGTAGCCCTCTAGCTAGCATTCGAACTTTAAGCAAAATGCTATCCACTCACCTGAAGAAAAGTGAGGTATTTGTTAATGTGCCTGTATAGACTTATGTTTTCTTTTCAAACCCCTTTTCAGTTTTAAATTTTACGTCAAGTTCAGGCATAGAGTTTACCATCTTGCAGATATCTTATGACATTGTTGAAGATATACTGGTACAAGGTGATCGTATGAGCAATACGCTTCAAGAACTCCAGAATGCTGTGTATTTGACTAAGGTACTCTCTCTCTCTCATGCACAAAGTGGCAGGGAAAGGAAACATGAAGCAATGAAATGAAATATGGTATAATAACTGTATCCCTGACTAATTTCCCTTTCTGAATGTGGTAGGCCAATATAGTGCACTATAATGAGGAGATGTTAAAGAAGATCCATAATTCAGCTTATGCCTATCACGAGTCAGTGAGATCTCAACTATCTGATGATTTTTCAAGAAGCCACAGTCTTAAGTTGCAACTCTCTGGCGATCCACTTTCTCAAAATGCAAGAGCCAAGGATTTAGAGATGCCTATGCCACCTCTGGCGCTTGCTCCTCTGCAACATGGAATAAGGTATGCCTGGAGCTTTGCATAAATCCCTGGTGACCTGTATATGCCACTTAGCTTTCAGTTCTTCAAGGATACGAAGTGGTTAGAATGGGCCTAGAAATACAGGAAGTTATTTCTGATGCATGGTGTCCCTCTGCTTTCTCTCCCTATGGATTGACTGTGTGGGTGGTCAACTTAAGGATGACCCCATGCTTGAATTATCTCTGGCTAACTCAATTTCATTCTGCTTTATGGCATGCCAGCTAATTCAGTTGCAATTCATCTGTATATGACTGGATTGAAAACTTCTCTTGCTCATGCTTCTAATTGTGTCAGGAAGACCTTGCAATGTTTCTGAGGTGCTGTTGGATATGGTGGGAGCTGTGAGACCTCTTGCTCATAAGCAGCAGCGTACCGTCGAGCTGAGTGAACTTTCTCAATCTCTGCAAGTTGCTGTAGAGGAGCCAGCCTTACGCCAGGCTTTGGGCAATTTAATCGAAGGTGCATTATTGCGTACACATGTTGGGGGCAAGGTGGAAATTATGTCTACTGGGGCACCAGCAGGGGGTGCTCTTGTAGTCATTGATGATGACGGCCCTGATATGCATTATATGGTAAGAATGACAATCTATCATTTTTATACTTACTCTGCTGTTTGTCTAGGTTTATTTTTGTTTTTAATGTTTGAACATTGAACAACGGCACCAAATCCCATTTGTATATTAGATCTTATAATTTGAAAAACATGACGCAAACAACCTGACTTCTTTTAATCATGTTGAACGTAGTTGTTTTAATTATCAAAGTTTTAATGACCAACATTCCCGCAGACCCAGATGCACTCACTGACACCATTTGGGGCAGAGCTCCTCTCTGAAAACATGGTGGAAGACAACATGACATGGAATTTTGTTGCTGGACTGACTGTCGCCCGTGAGATTCTCGAGAGTTATGGTTGTGTTGTGCGTGTCATATCACCTCGAACTACAGATGCTGCCCTGGGTGCTGGCGGAACTCGGGTAGAACTCTGGTTTCCTTCTTTTGCTGTTTTTTCTGATTTAAATGGCCTCGCCCACGAGGCATAGCAAAATAGTGGCACTTACAGACCTTTCGAGCACTTGAATTGAATCATCAACTTTGAAGACACTCCCACCCATAACAAGTCGGTCACAGATTACATGTAACTTTATATCTTCATTCATGGCCTTGATTGTGTATGGCATTGGTGTAGATCTGCTATGTGCTCATTTTATCTGCATTTTATTAACTGTAAGTCTGTGAGTAAAAAGAGGCAACAGTTACTGGAACTGTGATACCCTTCCACTCCATAATGTAGTATAATGACTCAAAACTTTAGTGTAATGTACAAAATATTGGCTTGAACAAGAATAAATATAGCAAATTAGCATTCCCCAGGAATTGCACTCCCCCAATCCCCTGTGGATTGGTATTGGCTATGTGGCTGATGCTATTTCTTTTTTTTTTTTTTTTCCGCCATTTTATTCAACTTAGCACAATATGTAACTTAACAATGTCAAACCAAGGGAAGATGATATTACATTGCCGTGTGGCTTGCACAACAACATTTAGAAGATTTCCCATCCACAAGAGCGAAAACCCATTTTGATGGGACGATTTGCGAAGGTTGTTGAGCAGAATATTGCTCCTGTTTTTCTTTATTTATGTTATCTTTGCTAACAAAATTGGTTTATAATGTGTGTTCGTATAGGAAGTATATTTTACCAATGACTAGGTGAAATATCTGTTGGCCCGCAAGATCAACGGTGACAATGGTTTCACGTACTTCAGGTAGAATGGTACGGTTTCGGACAGGACGTATTTGGGGCAAAATAGCATAGCTCTTATTAACAGGAGAGTATTCTAACTCAAAAGCATAAGCTGTCTAAGCGTAGATAATATAGAAAACTCTAATTCCGCTCGAAGGTTTATTGGATTGAAAGTATGAATGAAATATATATTTGTTATACTTGTAGAAATTTATAATTATATGGATTGCCTTGAAATCTTGATATTATGTTTTAATAAATTATTCAACTTAAAAATTTAAATTATTGGATAAGATTAAATAATTAATTATATAATTATACTTGAATATTAAACTCGTATAGTAAACTCATATAAGACTAATTAACATTGTAGTTAGAATTAGGAAATTTGCTTAAGGCTTAATAGTGTTTTCAAGATGGATTTTCATTATGGGAGAAACTGAATAAGGATATCAATGATTTAAAAATTAATTTTAACTCATAAATTTGATGATTGTCATGACTGTGATAATTTTTTTTTTTTTGTGTTATAAAAACATATTAAACTATGTAACAAAATAAAAACATATTAAACTCATATCACCGTGAATACAAAAAGGGCTTTAACGGTGGCCGGCAGGAAACACTACGACATATGACAAAAATGCAGAGTCATGGTGCGGCCGAGCCTACCACCTCGACGCCGGTCCTAGTGGCGGCTGGCTAGCCACCCAAGCCGCGTCGAAAACTTCCTCTGCATACACTTTTCTGCCGAATCCCACGGAGAATGGTTGTTGGACGCAGTAGACGCGAACGTGGAACTTCACGAAATTAGCTGTTACGCACAATGTTAATATATTTGTTATATATCGAATTTAATTATAAATTTTATGAATTTCTATAATTTTTTAATTTTATCAACCTATAATATGTAATAATATCAAAATTGATGTGCAACAATAATAAAAAAATATGTGAAAAAAAATAAGCAAATGAACCTTACGTTAGCAAATTCTTTTTGCGTCCGTGTAGCAAAACTTGAATCCCACATTCCAAGTCAAACTTTTTTTTGAGCAAAATGTTCCAAGTCAAACTTACCAAACGCACCAGGTTGCAACTGGTTATTGACCAGAGTCCCGCGTGCGGGGGCGGAGAAGAGAGACTGAGCAACAAATGGTAGGTTTTACGCGCTTTTTTTTTTTTTTTTCTTGAGTGATTTATAATGTACATACAAAGAAGTATAATATACATATATATAACATTTTTTATAGCTGCGACATGCATTCATTCTGCACCAACATACTGTAATTTTTAAATTCAAGTTTGAGCTGCAGAGAGCTTATAGCAATCACAAATTTTAGCTGAACACCATTTTTCCCGAATTTAACGTAAAAATATAGTTAGTAAATCGAAACCACAATTCTAAACACACTTTTAAATTTTTTACATTGAATAAGGTTTACCAAAAATATAAATAAAAAATCTCCCTATATGGTTCTGAAACTAAGATTAGAAATATTAATTAACAATATATATTACTAAGGGTTTGTTTGACTTACTTATTCAATATTGCTGTTAGTAGTTGTTGTTACTGGTTGCTGCTACTGGTTGCTGCTACTGGTTGCTGTTACTGGTTGCTGCTACTGATTACTGCTGCTGATTGCTGTTACCTGTTACCGATTACTAAAAAAATTAATGAAATATTTAGTTAACTTTGTACTTGCTGTTGTTGTTAAATAAGTAAATGATTGATTTAGATATTTAATTTATATTAATATATTATATTAACAAAATTATCTTTATTTTTTATAATTTTTATTATTAGAATAAATATTTTATAAATAATATATTGAATTTTCTCACTTAATTTTTTATTTTTTAAAAAAAATATTAATGTTTATTAGATAATAAAAGATATAATATTTGAAATATAAAAATTATTAAAAAATAAAAGTGTTATATTTATATAAATATTGATGAAGTTTAATATCTACTAACAAATTATATTCAAGCGGTAAGTAAAAGAATTATGAATTTATATAAATATTATTTGAGGGTATTTTAGTTCATATAAGTAATTATTAATATTAAAAATTGAAAAGTAACTCCAAAAGTAATAAAAAGTAATATTAAACTATTTTTCAATTAATTACTTTTAAAATATCGTATAAACAAATAAGTAAAATTAAATTGCAGTTCAAAAAAATTAACTAAATATTCATTTTCTTTCTTTTTAAAAATAAAATGTAAATATATTTTTTTAAAAACTAATCTAAACACTCTCTGAGTAGTCTTTCACTCTGGCAACATAATTCACAAAGTGTTATGAATTATCCTGCTTTATTTTATTAGTTGAGGAATTCGTTCGAATTATGAACTTATTGGGTTTGAATTATCGTGAAAATATTTTATGAAACTAAATATACGTATATCTTGTTCAATTGTATGAATAACTTGGTAATTTTTGTGAGATTTATAAGTATGCTCTTCTAAATATTCAGTATAATAGCTTTTATTCATTGTGTGCGATAAAGTGACACAATACTTTCTAATAGATTTGTGGAATGTCACTTGTATTTTTACAATTTTTGATAAAAAAATATAGATATATATTATATATATAATTTAAAAAATGAACTCCAAATTAAATGAGTTTTTTTTTTTTTTTGTTTAGACATAAAACTAAATGGTTTCAGGCGTGTGTCGTCGTTGTTTCCACCATTCCTCGATACCTATCCGCATTAAATTTTCAACTCCAAACTCATCATGGGTGTATTGCCGTCAAAGCAATAAATCATTGGTTATTTTCAACTCAAAATTGTTGGCCAACTCACAGGAAAAAAAAGGCTTTCCAACATGCTCACATGAACTATTTAATCTTTAAGTTATTAAATAACGATGCCTATCCACATTAAATCTTCTATTTTTGATTATCTTATGACAAAAATTATTTTTTTTTGGTAGAATCTCTGATTTTTATAGAATATCTTCCTAATTCAATCAAGGTTCTTTTTTTGTCTCGTAACTTTAACATTACACTTGAACATTATTATTGAAATTTTTTAATTCTATTTTTAAATTTTAATAATCTTTTATAATTAAAAAAACTTATTTTTTACTAGAATTATTTCTCAACCAACATGGTCCACAAAAGTTGAAATTTTGTGTCATTATTTCTAACAAGTCATTTTCTTTTTCTTTTCCTTGCCCTTTTCCAAAAATTCTACATCAACCCTCTCGGTCTCTGCCACCCTCTTGATCCAACAGGTACCTAAAAAACCCTGAAGCAGCAAGAGAAAAATAAAACAAAAAAAGCCACAGAGAGCAAAAGAGAATTTTCCTGGTAACCAGGAAAATTCCTCGTTTATTCTCCTCACCCTTTTTCGAGCATTTTCTTTTTAATATTAAAGTTTGTTGGTTTTCATTGGAAAAGCTCGCAGAAAAAAAGGGCCGATCACGAGGTTTCTACACCTTCACCTTCAGAAAGTCCCATTTTTTTTTTCTTTTCTGGGTTTTGCGCGTGATTATTACAGGTTACTCAACAACCTTTTTCTTTGCCCGATCTCGGTTTACTTTCCCTTTTTTTTAGTTTCTATTTGGGTGTCGTATGCTGAAAGTTAGAGTCCTGTTTGAGTAGATTAAGGATTATAGAGAGAGAGAGAGAGAGAGAGTTCCAGATTTTGTCGAAATCAATCAATTTAGTGTTCGTGCTTAGTTCTTAGATGTTTTCCAGGTTTGTTGTCCATGATTTGATTTGATCCAAGTTTAGTGGTAAGCTCTTCTTTTTAAATTTTATTCCTTTTAAGTTTTTGTATCTATTTTCTGTAAATTTTATATCAATTGATTTCCTGTCATGAGTTTTATTTTGTTTCCTAAGCTAATTCTAAGCAAGTGCAGCTCTACTTTTTTTTTTTTTTTTTTGTAATTATTTATCTTTTTTTTTCTTCTTCTTTTTCTGGGGGGTGTTGCTTTTAGTGCTCTAGATTTTGATTTTTGGTTGATTATAAATTATGGGGTTAGTCAAAAAGTGGCATTTAGTTACTTGACAATGGAGTTATTGAGTTGAGGATTTGAATTAGTCAAATGTGCTTGATAATGGAGGTACTAAGTTGAGGATTTTGCTTGAAGGTTGTTTGAGTGCATAATGGTTTTCTTTGTCAATGAATGCACAAGGTTGCTTTTTTTTTTTTTTAGGGTGGGGTTTGTTTGTGGAGGATCCTGTGGAAGGGGCACATGCTTGGGTTTGGGTAGTATATATTGGGAATTGTTAGTTTATATATTTAGATTCAATTAATTCATTCCTTCACAAGTTACCTTGATTTCTTGAGAGCAATATCTTCTGGGATAGTTGGATGGAAAGACGGAGAATTAGATTGCTAGCTCTATTGCCCTGTGGTTTTTATCGTTGATCTTCTGGTTGAGTTTGGGATTATATTAGTGTGTTTGTGCTTTTGAACAAGAAGACAATTGCCATCTGGTGGTATGCATCTAATTTTAGTGCCAGATGAGCTATTGCATTTGTTTGTAGTCTTGAATTTATGTTTTTGTTCATCTATCGCGAGGCATAATTGAATTTTGAATGTGGTAATGATTGTGTTTTGTCCCAGTCAGATAAGAATCTGGGTCTTTCAAGCAGTGTTTCTCCTTTTGATTAATCATCTGTTTGCTCTCCTGTTCATTTCAGGTCATGTGTTCCTCCATTGGGGTCTCTTTCCATATCATGGAGACTGGACAACTATGGACCTGTTGATCAGTGTGTAACTATTGTTCGTGGAACTATCACCTATATTCCTCATAAACATACAGTTAGAATATTGTGAATATAATGGGAATCCTTACACGCAGGTTCATGTCTCCTGATGACTGCTTGTAGGAAGAGCTCAATACTCTCCCCCCCCCCCCCCAAAAAAAGAAACCCACACTTTCCTGTCGGATTTTTCTCCAATATTTTATGTTTTCTTTCTGTCCAGGAAATGGAACTTGGGCATATATTGCTGACAACTTGTTTGAACTAATATCGGCATATTGTTCATGCAGTATGCCTTCCCGAAAACCAAATGATGCTATGAGGCTTATTGTGTTAACGTTTCTAGGAGTAGCTTTTGGTTTCTTCATAGGTGTATCTTTTCCAAGTTTATCACTTAGTAAGGTATGCACAGTTTTGAGCATCTCTTCTTTTTCTATATTTATTGTGTTTTTTTTCCCCTTTTCTACTTCTGTCTTAATTATCTTTGCTTAGTCTTTTGTGGAAAAGTAACAATATGTCTACCTGTTTCAGCTGAACATTGCATCCAGTCTTCTTCCTACTGTTGATCTCTCATACATTGACGATAAAAGGTTTTCCCTTTCAACCCAAACAACTTCTTCTAAAAATGATAACGATGGCAACTCCACTCGGGGGCAAAATTTGAATGGTACATCAAAGGTATGCCTCCTTGGTTTAATCTGCACACTAATTTGCCCAGTCCATTAATATCAGTTCTCTTTTCCTGGAAGTTTCATTGCTTCTAGACAGTTTAATTGGCCTTCATAGGAGAAATATGTTTCCAGATCCATATAATTTAGAGAATATTCAACTAGTGGACATGCAAAAGGCCGTTATTTGTAATGCCAGATTTTAAGTGATATCTCTAAAGTTGACACCATATTTCATTAATGGAAGAGATGCTTTCTAGACTGCACCTTTTTTTTTGGGTGTCCTGTAGATAGTACATACTTTCATTTGAACAATGTAGTGTGCATATTTATTGATTTAGGTTGGACTCAGCTAGAGTAAATTTAAGCCTGAAATATGAACTGGTCCAACTAAAAGTAAGCTAAACAGGAAAATAAATAAAAGCAGAAAGACTACTTCTTGCATATGCTGCATGCCTATAAACCTGGTTTTTATGTTTGATATTTGCAAATCTTAACTATATGATATGGGTAATATAATTTCTACCATTCACTTCTTATGATTCTATTGTATCTGTGAAGATTTGGGTCCCTTCAAACCCTCGAGGTGCAGAACTACTGCCGCCAGGAATCATTGCTGCTGAGTCAGATTATTATTTGCGAAGATTGTGGGGCAATCCTAATGAGGTTTGTACCCCACCCTCATCAATATAACTTGAGGCTTCAACTCCTTTGTCATGTCAACCTCTCAATAGATATATAAGTTCTTTTAGTTTGCAGCTCAGTCTTCAGATGTAAATGAAATAGCTGTTTTCTTGTTTGGAGTTATGTGCTAATTTAAAACTGTGACCAGAACTGAAAGGGAAATAGTTATTTTGGTTAATTCTTTCCACAGGACTTAACATTTACACCAAGATATCTTGTAGCATTCACTGTTGGTTATGATCAGAGAGCAAATATTGATGCATGCATTAAAAAGGTCTCTCTCCCTCTCTCTCTCTCTCTCTCTCTCCCCCCCCCCCTCCCATATACACGCACGCAGAGTTATATTCTGTGAACACTTGTTCGTGGACCTTTCTTGCTTCTCCTTGCGAGTGTGAGTACATACTTGCGTGGCTGAGCATGTGATTGAATTTGTCTTTTGCAGTTTTCAGAGAACTTCACAATCGTGTTATTCCATTATGATGGAAAAGTTACTGAATGGGATGAATTTGAATGGTCCCAGCGGGCTATTCACGTGAGTGTTAGAAAGCAAACTAAATGGTAAAGGACTATCGTTACCTTCTTTCTTTCTTCCCCCACCCCCTTAGAGGTATACCTATGCATGCATATAATAACAGTGATGTAGGGTAGTCTATCTACCACCAAATCCCACTTGTTCAATATGACTACATACCAAATCTGACTTGGTTCCTTATCAACTGGTAGTTAACAATAACAGTATAATTTAGAACGGCAAGCTTAAAGTTATGGGAATGACCTTTCCTTCTGCTAGCAGCTTGAATGTTCTCAGAAGACTGCTTATAAACTTAACATTCTTACTTTTTGAAGGTGGTATGCCAAGCGCTTTCTACATCCCGATATTGTGGCACCATATGACTACATCTTTATCTGGGATGAAGACTTGGGAGTTGAGCACTTCAATGCAGAGGAGTGAGTATTTGATATAAAATGGCTCTTTAGGACTGCGCTACTTGAGCATACTGAAAGCTTTGCTTTGCCTTTTTTTAATGCACTTTTAGATACATAAAACTGGTGAAGAAACATGGTTTGGAGATTTCACAGCCTGGGTTGGAACCTAACAAGGGGCTAACATGGCAGATGACAAAGAGAAGAGGTGATCGTGAAGTTCACAAGTAAGAATGTTTGGATATCTGCATATAAACGCACATGAAGTTAACTTCTTATGATTTTTTATGGGCCAACAATCTTTTTCTCTTTCTGCTGATTGTTTTCAGAGAAACAGAGGAGAAGCCAGGCTGGTGTACTGATCCGCGTCTACCACCTTGTGCAGCGTACGAATAGTTTTCCTATGTTAATGTTCTTTTTGTTCCTGCATTGGCTTTTCTGTATCATTTGATAACGCTAGCAGAATGGGAATTGGCTTGGCTAATGATTTGCCTACCATCGTATGCATTTGCACGTTCGTGGATGCAGGTTTGTTGAGATCATGGCTCCAGTGTTTTCGCGAGACGCATGGAGGTGTGTGTGGCATATGATTCAGGTATGGAATAATTGTTGCAATATCTTCTCTCTGGACTTTTTTTTTTTTTTTTTAATCTTTTTTCTGTCTGTTACTGTAAGTTTCAACTGCCTCATTCCGGAATTTGCAGAATGACTTGGTCCATGGATGGGGTCTTGACTTTGCTCTGAGGAAATGTGTTGAGGCAAGAAACTTGTTCCCATCCTGCCTTTTGGTTTACTTTGTTCTGTTTTACCTCCTTTTTTCCTTTTGCATAACAGTGTTGTTTTGCATCTAACCTTGTCTTTTTAATTTTCCTGTTTAACACAGCCTGCACATGAGAAGATAGGAGTAGTAGATTCTCAGTGGATTGTTCATCAGACTGTTCCATCACTTGGGAACCAGGTAAAATTAAATCATTGGTTTCCTCGGTTTCACCTGCTTTTGTTTTGTGTATTCCAATTAGCTTTAGATTTGCTGGAATAAAATACCAACTCTTTACTTATCTATTGTTAGGGCGTATCACAAAATGGGAAGGCACCGTGGCAAGGGGTAAGGAAATCTGTTTGCCCATTAATCTTTTATTTATTAGTCGAATTCTGCTGAGCTACATTATGAACTCCCCACTCCCACTGCGAAACAAAGAAAATATAAAATCAGGAAAATGTGTACGTATTTGAGTTTCTCAGTACTCGTAAGTAAAATAGACCAAATGCATGATAAGTAATAGATGTTTTGTTCTTTCTGTCATGCATCTTGGACATGAAGGATTATTGAGTTACTTGGGGCAAAATGCTGCTTGTTCTTCCCCCTTTCTTTGTTCTTTCTCATTCTTTTTAGTTAGTGTCAGCTGTATGAATGTTAACTCGACAATTTTGATGAAATATGCTTGTTCTCTATATTGGTGCTAGGTGAGGGAGAGGTGTCGGAAGGAATGGACCATGTTCCAAACCCGAATGGCCGACGCGGAAAATGCCTATTTTAGAGCAATGGGAATTGATGCTTCCAATTCCAAGGTTTAGTTGGGGGACTACAACTATGTAGAAGTCGAGTGCATACTTTACCGGTCATATAGGCAAATTAGGATTCCATAATAGCATTTTTTTCAGAATGATTCGGGTTATTTCTCCTCGTAACAGTGATATGTTAGAGATCAACCAGAGTGACAGTTAATATCCTTGTAGAGAATGCAGAAAGTGGAAAAGTTAAATAAAAATCCATTGTAATTTTCCTCTCTTTTGTTACGCAACAGATGCTTTCCACTTTTTGGGTTAGGCACTTTGCTATTTGTAAGCCTCTTACCATTCCTCCAAGCTCCCCTCACAAACGGGGACAGGTTTTTTTTTTTGTTTTTTTTTAAATAAATTTTGAAAGCAAACGGAAACAGTTTTTATGTTAAAATGAGTATAATAACGCATCGGATTATTTTTCAAGTTGTAATTTTGTGCATTGAGACCCCTTTAGTTTTTTTTTTTCTTTGGGGTCCATCTTCATGCTATATGAAGTATAGATAGATTAGTAATTAGTAAAGACGATGCGATAAAAATTAGACTCATATGTAGAAAATGATAAGATCTTGAAATTTTAATTTTTCACTCAAAAACAGTTAATTTATAGCAAAGATGATGCGATATGTAATTGTCGTACTTACAAATTACAAGAAACTAACATTCATTTTTTTCAAACTCGTTGCAAATAATCGTATTTATTGTAATGTATTGATTGCAAAAACATGTTTTCTTTCAAAAAATTTCAGCAAACGGCGCCCACCAACCAGTTGACTTGTGTTCAACTTTCCAATGTCCATAAATATTTTCCAAGAAAAAATATGTGGTGAATCATGTATGTAAATATGGTCAGGCGAAAGGCCTCCACAATCTCTTGGTCATGCCCGACGCCAAGAGGAAATGAAATGTCAGAAATTTGTTGCCGCCATTAAAGCTGTAAAATGGGAACAACGTTGTCCACATGTTGCAATGCAAGTGCGGACAATTATTGACGTCGTTATTTTCTAGGTTAGCCCATCGTTGTTCTCGTCCATTGGGTTTGGTCAACAAGCCAACATACAAAAACAGCATCAAACTAGCAAAAAATCTTAAGCAGATTGAGCAGCATATCCCCTTTTATTTATTAGAGGATAGTTACTATAATCTTATTTTGTCAATCATGTGTTGATATAAGTTGATATAAGCTGTTTGCTAAAAAACAAAAGTTGATATAAACGGTACCTTTCCAATGTTTATTTATTTATAAATAAATTCTTTAAAAATACAATGAACGATTATACTAATATGATATAAATCGTTGTTTGTTTTTTTTTTTGAGCGAATCGTTATTTGTCTTAGTCACTTGCGTTCGTATAATATTTCCGTATTAGGAGTAAAATATTGGCGGTACCTTTGAAACGGATGCAACACAGCACACGTTTCTGGAGTATGGAATCTTCAGATTTGAGCACATGATCCATGTGCCTGCCTTGGGTACATCCCTAATTTGATCAGCTCACCAGCCATCAGTCAACACATGCGCATTTACATGACAAAGCAAAAGTGAATTATGTTTCTTCTTCTTTCTATTAAAGGAAAGATTACCTGCCTTGTGGGTATTCGTCATTACAAGTTCAAAAAAGTAAAACCAACGGTGATTGATTTGAATAGAAAAAGTTTGATTTTCTTTTAATAAAGTACCATATTCTAATCTTGTAAATAAAAAAAATATTGAAAAAATTCTCCTCTTCAAAGAGTTTGATAAAAACTCAAACTGAATTCGTTGAGTCCCAATAAACTTATGGATATCAGTAGGTTACACTCAAAAAATAAGTTCAAAAAAATAAAATAAACAACCCGAAGGAAAAATTATCTCATAAGGAAAATTTCCTTTCTGAAAAAAAAAGGGAAAATTTCCCTATATACTTATTGTATTACACATAAAATTTTTTTCTTTTTTTTTCCTTTTACATGAAAAATAATAAAGAAATAATGACACTTAACAAATCTGTTAGAAAAAATAACACCGCTTCACTACGTACAATAAATAAGGGCAACTAAACTAAATTATTGGAAGGGTGTTCTGCATATTATGAATTCATCATAATTTTATGCGAGAACCTGCTGCGTATTTTATTACTAAAAGACCCAATGATGTTTCGGTCCAAAATACATCATCAATAAATAAATGAATTAAAGTGGGATGAAAAAGTGGAATTAGTTGATATTTAATGTAGTTTTCAGGCAATGAGAGTTAGCATTGAAAATAGTGAGACAAAAAAGGCATACATCAAAGTGGGGTCCTGCCAAATTAAAAAAAAATGGAAGTAAAATAAAAATATGGACCAATTATATTTCATTAACTTCTATAAATAAAAGAAATTAAGCTTAAAATTTTTTTTTATTGTCCTGATATACTTATTATATTATTTAATAAGCATTGTTATATAATAATATTTTTTAAGTAATAAATAAAATTGAACATAAAAATTATTGAAAAATTATTTTACCGCTCTTGTATGTCAACTATGTTAATTTTTATTAGTCTATTTGAAGGGCCTAAATCCGATGAAAAAACAAAAAAGCTAGGGTGAGAATGCGAATTCTAATTCCGTCTTTGTCCATAAAATAAACGCCTCAAACCACTCGGTTGAGCCATCTCTCCACTACATTTATTAACTAAAAAAATTTAGTGGCTGAAAGTTTTGATTGCCCAAGTGGTTCTCAATATAGAACGTAAAAGATGAAATATACGACGTGAAAAAAAATTATAAAAAAATTATATGATATTATTAAAGAGAATTATATGACTCGCATGAACACTCGTAAAAAAAAATTTTAATTCTTAATAATTAATCACACAAGTATGATATGTTAAAGAAAATTATATAACTTATATGAATACAATTAAAACTTAAAATTTCTTTTATAAATATTCACACGAATCGTATAATTTTTTTTAACATATTGTATAATTTTTTTATCACATCGTATATTTCATCTCTTATATTATATATGGACAACCAGTTAGAATTACCAAACTTTCAACTAGGTAGTAATCCTCATTTATTAATAGAGTACGGACACACACCTAGAATTTTAGGTGTCTAAATTTTTTTCTAATTGAGATAAGAAAAATATAAAAATAAACAGTGAGATATCCTTAATTTTTATAATCGTTTCAAAAATTTTCCCTCGTTTCATTCGGGTAATAATACTGACAGAAACAAACAACGAGATTCGTACATTTTCCGTATTTACTCCTGTGGTCTTTCTCATTTCCCAAGTTCCAACCCTATTAAAACCGAGAGTAACGTTACATGAATATCTAATTTTTATTATACAATTCAGTTATATTATTATATTTTTTATAATAATATATTTATTTTTTATAATAAAAACTAAAATATAAATTTTTATTATAAAAAATATAATTATAATTATAAAAAAAATATAAATAATTATAATATAACTAAATTATATATCAATTTTGTATGCATGTAAACCTTTTCCCTAAAACCGAAAGGTTGTTCCTCTAGTGATGCTGCCAGGCGCCACCTGTTGGCAATCAGACAAAGCTCACATGTCACGTGTCGTCATTTCTAATTCTGCTGGAACAAAAAGCTTTCCGACCAATATCCATCACTGTCTGTCACAAACTCTACGCGTGTCGCCACCTGTAACCACCAATCACGGTTAAGCCAATCGAACCATGGTTAGCAATCCCCGGTTGTTAGGATGGGGCCTATGTATGTATTTATGGCCACCAGAACCCAAAACCAGAGGAAAGGCCTGCCCTTTGTTCTATTTTTGTTGTCCTTTTGCCCCTCTCTCCAAATTCCAAATTGAAGGAAATTGTGTGCTAAATTTACAAAAAGAATTGCATTTTATTTCTGGGGTTTTTGATTAGAAGTGGAAAGTATGGGGCTTTCAAGCTTCCCCACTGCAGCAGAAGGAATGCTACCTGTGCTGGTGCTGAACACAGTTTTGTCATTGGCTGTAATAAAAAACACTGTCAGGGCTTTGCTGAAAGTGTTTATTGGTGCTGATTACTGGGCTGCTGCATCAGATTATGACCAAGACCCAGATGGGTTCCCACAAGAGAATATTGAGAGGGCGGAAAGAAGAGTGTCAATAACCCAAGTCAGGTCTTTGTGCCACAGTAGTAGTAGTGGAACCAGTTGGGTAGCTGCTTCTTCTTCTTCTTATCTTGATGAATGTTGTGTGTGTCTATGTGGGTTTGAAGCTGAAGAGGAGGTGAGTGAGCTGTCTTGCAAGCATTTCTTCCACAAAGGTTGTTTGGACAAGTGGTTTGACAACAAACATAGTACCTGCCCTCTTTGTAGATCAATCTATTAGATTGGTTAGGTTTTGTTGGCCTATTGTGGGCTTTTGGGGTTTTTTTTTGGGAGGGGAGGGCGCATGTTTTCTTTACTTTTACGGTTACTTTTCAAGCCACTTTCCTTTCTTTTTTCCTTTTTTTTTTTTTTGGGATGGTGGTGGGGGGTCCTCAGCCTTCTTGGTTGTTTTTGAAGCAAAATTAAGAAATAGCCAATCGGCCAATTGACAAGTCTTGTTTTAGTTCATGTGTTTGTGTTCTTACAACATTGTGTATTGACTTGCCTTTTTTTCTTTTAATTTTTTTGTCAAGTTCAAAACTTAAAGAGTCAAAAGCCCTGTATGTGTCCACCGAGAAAGAGAAAACAAATAACAGATTTCCAGGATCAAGACAACATACAATTTGAAAACAACTAGAATTTATTTTCTTCTCCTGGTGGAGAATGTTAATAAAACATGGCCAAACCCCTCCTCATGTACTTATTTTTCGGTACTTATTCGTCAGTGTCTCTGCTCCAAAATGAATGAGCCCAACTTCTTTCCCAACAGTTGCAAGGAAGCAACATCCTTCAAAAATTACATGTAATTTGCCTGAAACCATATTCAGCAATAGTTTTCTAGCCCATTGGTGGTCCATGTTTGGTCGTTCCTAAAACAGTAATTACTGTAGAGTTATTAATGTTATTCGTGTCTTTTCCAAGTTACAATAATTTTACATTTGTTCCAGATGCCCTCTTCATTTTATTGAGTAACTTTAGCAACAACCCTCCCCTCAATACCTCTTCGTTTTTATTTTCCTTTTTTTATTTCATGTGCCATGCAATTATAAGCGATTAAGGTTAATGGATGAATGGGAAAATTCGTCTCCAATAAAGCAAAGACAGAAAAAAAAAAATGTGGATGAGGAAATGAGTCATTTCTTTTTCCTCCTTGCCTCCTTTCTGAGGCTATGTATATATCTGTTACGAGAGAGGCCAGAAAGTAAGTCGTTAAAACTCAAATGTATAAAAATAAAAGATTTCAACAGAACATCTAAATGACTTGTGCTAGAAGTGTAAGATAATTATTCATTTCTTTTTTTTCAAAAAAAAAAAATCTTTAGAGCTAATAGCAAAATGATTGAAAATATGAATGATTGAAAAATATGAATGATGACGGAAGAATCTGAATTTAAATTCTAAATTTCTCTAATTACTGCTTCTAATTATGTTCGACTATCGTCCGCTGAAATCATTTGTTTTTTTTTTTTTTGATCTGAGAAATCATTTGTTTCTTTGCCATAGAATCATGGACAAGGAAGAATTGTTGAATGGAGGGCAGGCCATAACATCCGTTAATGGGTGTTTGTGCAGTGGGCTTAATGAGATTTTGGAGAAGCCATAAAAAAGAATGGATCACTTTTGGGCCAGTTAGCCATGTGTGGTGTGGTGGGAGATTGCTGAAGGTTGGCCACATCAATGATATTTCTATGTGGCCACAGCATTGGCCTTTTCTGAAAAATAAATGGTCCACGGCCTTTTCATCAGGAACTTGATGGAAGCCCAGATGGCTTTTCTTATAAATAGATTGTCCTCTACAGCACATTTTGAGAGAAGAAAATTATTGTACAGATTTTCTTGTAAGTTTGGGTATCTCGATTGGCGAACCGCCTTTTTACTGGGATCATCCTCCTACAAGTTTAGAGGATCTGCTCATGGCGGATAGGTGGGAGTTGCACTTCTAAGGGGAGGATAGTCTTGATTTTCTTTCCTGATTGTATTTTTCAGTTAGCTTGGTAGCCGAAAGAAAAGCCCATGTTTTTTCTGATTCCCAATATTTGTAAGACAGCAGCATTATTGCGTGCGATCTGCTGTACAACAGATTTAGCAATATTTTTACCCTAGTGGAACATGGAAAACACCATCCGATTCTGAAGTCCCATTCGTTCTATGATCTTTACACAAAGTTCTTCCATTTCCAGATTATTGGTAAAGCAGAAGAAGATGAAGCTACACAAATTGCTTGCTGGACTTTTCACAGGATTTGATTTTATCAATGACCAATTCTTATGTAAGAAGTGAGCTGACAAGTTATAGGGGCTACCCAAAATACAAAGGCTATAATTAACAGACAATCCATTACATATGAGAACGTTCAAGCAATACACAAATAAATATGTGAATGCGTTATTTATAAGGGCAGAGATTGTTAATTGCCCAGGAATAAAACACCCTTTCTATAATATCATATTTTATAGATGTCACGAGGCTGGCATAGCCAGTCAAGTTATTGGCCATTATGGCTAGTTGGAAGGTGGGAGTTCGAACCCATGCTCCTTCCTCCCTCTCCCTTATATTGTACGGTATTTATCCTTCCTTCAAATCAGAAAAAACAAAAAAAATAAAAAAAACAAAAAATAAAAAACAAAAATAATCTATAAATGTTTAACCGGCCTTTCAGCTCAGCTAGCCTGGAAAGACATCCAGCTATTAAATTGGAACTTCTTATGCTCAAGCTTAATGAATTCTTCAGCTGCCACATCAACGCTTTCTTCACAGATCCTCTGATCCCCAACCTTAATACATACCCGTGCAGCATCATCATCATCCTGATAATATTCTGCAGCTTCAGGCCTCTTTGGAGGATCAAGAGTATATTGGTAGACATTGCTGAATGTTGAGTCCTGATAATCACTCATGGCCTCCCAATTGCCATGGTTCTTTGGATGATGATGATGATGCTTCGCATAGTGATTAGGAGAGCCTTTGCGCGACATTTTTGGTTTTGGTTTTGGAGTAGCTGTGGTTGGGGAATGGTCCTGAAACTGATATTTATGGTATCTTGAGTGCACCATTTGCATCATTAACTGCAATTTTTTTTCAGTCCAGTCCAAATATACTGCAGCGTATATATTCCCATATGATAAGCCTGAATCTGATACCTCTAAACTTTTGACAAAAATCAAAACGTCTGTTTTAGACAACTTTGGTGTGCCGAAGAATCTCTAATGCCAATATCTTTAAGGGAAAAGTTATTAGGCACGCAATGATAGATACAAAACTAACATGTGAGATTTGAATCGTTGAATCGTAAAAAATGTATTGAATCTGAAAAAACAAAAAAAAAAAGAAACAAGCCTGCTTTTTGCATATCGCAGATTACGTATCTATGTAGTCGCTCCCTATTTTTAAACCGAGATAAGAATATTAGATAGGCACACCAGAATATCTTCACTCTTGAGCAATTGCTTCTATGTTTCTATCACGGATATCCAATTTCTGCATGTGATCATAGCCAAATGTTCCCAGTGAACGTAATGCAGAAGAATATATCTGAGTGGAAAGAAGTTAAGGGGACCTGTCATTTCGAGAACCTTTTTATGCGCTTTCACCAAATTAGGAACTTGGATTAGTCGGCTTGTTCGGCATTACAAGCAAGTTAGCTGTAGAAAAATCTTTAGCTAATCGAGAGCTTTGAGCTTATTTTTTTTGGGGTACAAGCATGTTACTTATGTATGATTATTTGTAGGCTCTGCATTTCCTTGTGGATCACAGCCGTATGTACGTCGAAAAAGGCCTATGAACTTCCAGAGAATAGGAGTTTGAACTTCAGTACCTTTCCTCGTCTGCCTCCCTCTTGTAGAAAAAAAAAAAAAAAGAAATGATAACTAATAATGCATCGGATTTTCATAATTGTGGAATGGCAACATTGGCACAGCAAGTCATTTTCCATGTGATTGCTATGCAGGTTTTCGCTGGTTTATACCCAATTTGGGCGGACACCAAGCACTTCAGGAGGAGTATCCTAAGAATATGCAGATCCCTAAAGGAAAAGTCAGACATGACTCGCATTCGATGACAGTCTTAGGAAAAGATTATGTCTGTAACTCAAATATGTGACTTTCATATCATAATAAAGTAATTTTTATTTGACCTCATTGTTGTACAGAGGTTCACCTTTTATTAGTAACGTAGTGTCCATAAAGGACTCTGGGAAAATTTATAGTCTTCTCGACCAAAAAAAAAAAAGAAATTATAATCTATTAAGTGTTTCTACTTAAATACCCTTAGTAATAAGCTTATGAATCCTAATTATTGTACGAGTTGGACTGTCAACTTTACTTTATCAAATTCTAATTGAAGAAAGAGTCTAATTTTGTCTTTCTCCTTAATAAAAGCAAACTAATATTTTCTTCCGAATCGGCATAGTATTTGCAAAAGGAATCTTATTTAATTTCTGTCCTTGATAAGTTCAATTTAATATTCACTTAGAAATCATTGTAGATTTTGAAAATTTTAATTAATAAAGAAGTCTTATTTACAAGTGCATTTTTATTTGGATTTGAAATAGTTCTCAATTAATTTTACGGAATTGGTTGATTATTTAACATATCATTACTTTTTAATTGAAACTACATAAAAGGAAAGCAAAATTATGGAAGTTATCTTTAAGATAGAAAAGTTTCAAGTTTGAATTTCATTTGGAACCAGTTAACCAAAAAGAAAGGGGAAGAAGAGATGCAAATCTTCTCACTTTCTCAAGTGTTTGTATGAGAAAAATTAGAAAAGGGGAATTAGGTTCTACTGTCATTACTAACAATACAACCTTATTATTAGAATTAAGAGTATAATTATTTTATCACCTTTCTTTTATTATTAGAGTATAATTATTAGAGCATGTGCTACACGATAAAAAATAAGATAAATTTTTTTATTTTTATAAATTTCACATTTTAAAAGATTATAATTTAAAATATTTATAATAAAAATTTAAATTCTAATGACTAGCATATTCTTTAACAAACATCACTAATGCCAGTTACACATTTTTTAGTAGTTCTTTTAAATTGTTGGCATCTATGCCCTCCATTCCAGATGTGGCCTTTTCACAATAAATTATGCCAATTGTTATTGGACCGACGGCAATTTTTAATCCCAACTACTTTGGAGTTGCAAAAATCACTTTAACTGTTAGTTTGAGCGGTAATTTAGTGTAAATTTTACATAACTAACTCAAATTCAAATCTCTGCATTGATATTTGTCTTCCATATTATAACATATAGATTTTCACGCCCAATAATTAGGCTTGTAAGGATTGATGGGCCGGTTATCAGATTTTAGATTCGATAATCACTATAATATGTTATGATAAAGTTATGCTTAGATTCAGAGTTACGCTTGAATTCATTGGTACTCAGGTGGTGGATTTTCTCTATAAAAGAGATTGAATGAAGATATCAACATATTACTCTCAATTTTGACCTACAAATACAATAACTAATATATTTATAGATACTTTTTTTTAAGTTAAAAAAAAATATTTGGAGTTGCAAAGTGATGCCAATCCTTCTCATCAAATCCCCAAGGAGTATCCATTACCAAGCTTCGATTATTTATCGAGCAAGACTACATAAACTCACATTTTACCACGCGGGTGATTTTTTTACTTGTAGCTCAGTCACGTTATACGGTTAATGAGTGTTGGGACTAAAAAAAACCAATAAAGAGGGATAAATATTTTTAAAGTCCTAAACCTTTAGATTTTTTTACGTTTGAGTCCTAAATCTTTTTAACATTTCATTTGAGTCCTAAATCTTTTATTTTTTACTATATCAGTCCTTTAAATTACGAAAAGTAGTCAATCTATTAATAAGTGAGTTTAATTTAATAAAAATCATTTAAAAAAGCTTAAATACATGAGTTAAATATTTTTTTCATCAACAAAATATGCATATTAAATATTTTTTTAATCAACAAATATACGAATTAAATAGGCAACATGTATATTTTTTTATAAAAAAGACATTCAATTCATATATTTAATCTTTTTTAAATAATTTTTTGTAAAGTTAAAATTATTTTTTAATAGATTGATCACTTTTATTAAACAGAGGGACTAATTTGGTAGAAAATCAAAAAGTTTAGGACTCAAATAAAATGTCAAAAAGGTTTAGAACTCAAACGTAAAAAAACCTAAAGTTTTAGGACTAAAAAAATCCTTATCCCCCAATAAAGATATGCGCAGAAAAATACGTTCAACACAAAATGGAGATAAATTGAAGACGTAAGAAACGCATTAGCTCGAACATATCCAATTACAATGCTCGAACGAAGAAAAGTGACCAAACATGGGCACATAACGAGAGAAAAATAATTAGAAAGATTAATAATAATTAAAATTCAAGCTCTCTCTCTCTCTCTCTTCCTTCTCTGCAACCTCCACTCACTGACCCCTTTTTTAGCTTAGATTTGGCCGGCGGTGGTGGCCACTGTTATCACCGCCGGCCACCACCCATCCCCATTTTTTTTATTTTTTTCTTACCCATCTTCTCTTTCTTCTCTCCATCTCATTCTCCGCTTCCCCCTCATCTCTCCACAGGTACTCTGATTTCCTGATTTCCCAATGTTGTTTATTTTGTTTTTTAGTTTGCCTTTTGGTTTGTTTCACTTTACACGCAGCACCCATGGCCTCCTATCCATCAGATCTGGGCCCCTCAACGGTCACCTTCCATGTTTGTTGTCATCGTCGCCGTCACTCCCGCCACTGCCGCCGCCGTCATAAAATACTCTAAGACGCAAAACAACCAAATTACATAGAATTAAATGTATTTAAATTTTAAATAAATTTAAGTGCATTATAATATCTATTCTCTTTTAAGAATTTTGCCTAAACAAAATTTTTGACTTATTAAAAAATTAGCCTGTTAAATCATTTTAGTCGAATGTCAATAGAATCATGTTGTATTCTTGATTTATGCCTTTTTTTTTTTTTCGACACATTTACGTTAAATCTGAGCATAGTTTTGATTAATATCAATGTAATAATAATTTTTTATAAAAAATAATAATTAAAATTCACGTCAAACTTAATTTTTAATAAAATCGAATAACGTGAAAATATTCTATTTAACCGACTGCAATTTAAAAAAAAAAAATAAGGTTTTATTGTTGCTGTGACTTATTCGGTAAATTCATTGACACAAAATTTTGAGTGCAGTTAGGTATCCCGGAACTTTTATCCCGGGATTTTGTTCCGGGCGAAACTGTGACTGATATTTTTGAAACCGCAACTGATATTTTTAAAATATAAAAAAAATAACTATTTCAAAAATATCAGTTTTTATTTCAAAAATAACAATCACAGTTTCATTCGGAATAAATCACAGTTTCATTCGAAATAAATTTCAGCACACCAAACTCTCGGGACACCAAGATTTATTCCAAAATTTTGAACGTAGGGTCTCCGGGTGGGCGTGAAGTGATCAAATGCGAAGCTTACGGGGAGAGAGAGAGAGAGAGAGAGAGAGAGTGAGAGAGAGAGAGAGAGTCAAGTGATACCCATCGCCAGCATCGTTGCCAGAGTGGCCATAAAATATCTTCTAAGCCAAGCAAGATTTGAGAATTCCATTATTAAGACAGCCAACAGCATGGTATAGGGCATACAGAACCAAAAGATTCTGAAACTTCTGGTCTGATAAAGATTTTTATCGTCTGACAGCTGGACAACCACGTCTAGACAGACATTAGTTCCTTTTTGTATAAAAAAAATTTATGATAAATATTTCACCTGCAAAATTTATAAATCAAAATTAAAATAATTTATATGTATATACTTTATTCAACTCAATCAATAAAAATAAATTTACTATTTAAATACTATTAGACCTGAGCAAGCTTCCCTTCAACCGATCACAATAATTATTAAATTTAAAATTAACATGTATAAATATAGCCAAACTGACAGGTAAAGAAAATTTTCTTTTAGACAGACATTAGTTTGATCAGAAGATATTGCAAAACAGTTTATAAGAAGACTTCATATTTGTTTTTTGTCCTCTAGAACTAATATTCTAACTGTAGAGCTAGAGAAAGTGAGGGCATAAGCGGAAGATCGAGGTCCTTGTGGTTGTGGCATAGGCTAGAACCTTAGAAGACTTCATATCTGCATTTTCACGACTGACTCAAAGTATATTTAGGATAACAAATCTAGAGTTTATAAACCGCCATCCAAGAGAACTGTTAACCTTGCCACATTGAACCAAAGAAAGATAAGATAATAACTGCGAAGAGAATCAGATACTTCCATGAATCATATAGAAATAATTCGGTCTCGGAACAAAACTTCCCAGTAGTGGGAAATCACTGAACCTCAGAATGATTATGAGTATCTGGAGAAACATGTTATAACTTAAACACCAATGCTAAAAGGCATACAACCTCGTAGAAATGTCTTGGCTGCTCCCATCACAGCATGTTCCGGCCCCAGTCAAATGGACATGCTCCATCTTGATTACAAACCACATAAAGCTATGTACACAATCTGGTACCCAGAATCAAAGAATTCGGTCCCCATTCTCCAGACATTTCTAGGATTTTTAGGTGGAAACATTGCAGGCCAGTATCAATGGCAAAGCACACTCAGCTTCTCAATTGGACTCGTCATAAAAGAGCCATGCAAGTTGCTGTTCCACCTAGCGTTGATTGCAATGGGCACTGAAAATTATGCAGAAAAGTCACCCACTTTCTCTCAAGCAATTTCCAGGCAATAGAAACTTATACTGATCAGCATTCTCCAAAAGATATGCTGGAAGATGAACTGCCGAGTATGAATGAGGAATTGGTCCCATTTTACCAATGATTTCCTTAAATGTGTGCTCCTCTGGAAGCATATCGAATAAATCAGCACCCTTGCAGATTATTCTCTGGATCCTTTCAGGATTCAAATACCGTTTGAACCTCACCCTATCATGATGGCTGTAGGCCTTCATCTTGAATAAAAATTCACTAATACGGCGGAAACAAAAACTGCAATGCCACCCCGCATCTGCCAAAATGTCATCTCCTTGGCGATAATGCGCATAGCGTGTCTTCCCTGTCTGATACCTGTGGACTGAAGCTCTCCAGCTGTCGTTGTCCACAAGAAACTCAAAAGAATAGAGATAATTCTTCAGCCTAAGATGAAGGACTGGAGGAATGTCATCACACCACCTCAACAAATTGATGGTATGTCTGCTTGGTATTTCATCAACATCTGACATTATCAACAAGTCATCATCAGAAATCCCAGCTACTCTGATGAGCTGGTCCAAGGCAACTCGTTGGTACGCCTCCTCAACAAATGGGTTCTCTCCTTTCTTAAACCTCCCTCCAATTGTCCCATAAGTCAATCTTGGCTCAACAAATTTGAACTGATCTCGATGACTGGCAAAATGGAGAGGCTTTGGCGTGCCAGTAAATGTTGAATTCGACTCTAGGAGAACGAACTGTGTTATGTAAGGATACAATTCTTTCCATCGAATAGTAAGGAGGTCCACCTCGTTACTGAATAACACTGCATCATAGACACGCCTAGGGAACTCACGCATCGTCCAACCGTGGAGCTTGCACAGGTTTTCCATTGGAACATTCTCATGATAGTAATGTGGGATTTCATTGAAGCGTTTAGGTGGCGATTCCCATAGTGGGCGCAGGAAATACGAAATCTTTTGTCCGTGCATATAGATGCCATAGACACATGTCGGCACAAGTATAAAAATAAATAAATAGGTCTTTAAGTCCACTCCGCGAAGGATACAACGGATTCTAGACATGCTCAGAAGCCTACCTGAATCCTGCACATTAAAGGAAAACCACATCTAAAAATCAAAACAACAAGAGAAACATCAAGCTAAACAAATTTACCATACATAATTTACTAAACATGACATTTTTAAAAATGTAAAATGATTGCAGCACATCTATAGTCTATTTCGCATAACCATGCAACAAACGAAACAGGAAAAAGGGGGGGCGGGGAGGGAGGTATGATAGTTTTACTGTTATTTGCAGTGTTTTGGTGAATAGTATTCTCTCTTTGATTCCAAATGGATTACAGAAGGCGAAAAAGGTGGTCACCATAAAAAAATTTCCAAAATTTTCTCTTCCCTTTTAAAGTTGCCCTTAAAATGCAGAAAGTAACATCAAAATGGGGGGGGGGGGGGGGAGAAAGAAAATATCTTTGTAACCCAAGCTCCCGACAGAAGAATAAACATCTAAAGACCAAAATCCCCAGTAATGTTAGATAACCCAACAAGCAATTTGCAAACAGCAACAAAAAAAACAAAACCCCAGTTTTATGATTGCATACATCACACCAAAATCAACGAAACTCAAAACTCGAGAATCGAATGTCCATTAGGTCTAACTGACAAAATTTGCACAAATTGTAAAAGGATCCCAATTCAAAAGTTAAATCTGAAATTCAAGAGGCCACAATATCTTAAACAACTTTTCTTCAAACCAAATTACTAAAATAATCACAATCATTAACTTGCATTAGAGAAAAGCTCATGAAGATTTTTCCTTTTCTAATCACCATGCCATAAAGATATCAAAGATCCCAACTTTACGCATATTTTCTTACTATACTCAAACATCCCCACCCCAAAAACGCATAAGATTACTCAATTAGACAGATCAAACGCATTCCACCGATTGAAACCAAATAAATAGACCCCAAAAAAGAAAAAAAAAAAAACAGAGAGACAGAAAATTGAAAGTAAAGTAAGCACCTGGCCACAAACATCTCCACACAAATCATCAGTCTTCTTGGAGCAATAATGGCCCCCATTTTCACCCATCATCCAGCACATTCTTTTTTCCCCGTTTATCTCCCAAAAAGATCCCAAATTTCCACCAATCTCAAAAATCCCACTTCAAATTCCTCTAAAAAAGAAGAAGAAAAATATCGCAACTTTCACAAAGACCAAAATGTCCACACCCCACTTCCCAAACAAACCTCCTCAACAAATTGATGGCGGAAAAAATAGGGAAATAACCAGTAACCACCAACTTCAACCCCCTCGGATCTCCGGTGATTCCTAGAAAGCAGGCAGAAGAATCAATAAAACCATTAAAAGTAGCCTCTCTCTCTCTCTCTCTCTCCCCCTCTCCCTCTCCTATGGATTAAAAAAATTGCCTTTTTTTATTAATAATAAAACAAAGGGCGAGTTTGCCAAAGAAAGCCTCAAAATCTCCACACAAAAAAAAAAGAACAAAACAGAACGAGAAAACCAAGAAAAGGATAGAAAAAGGAGGAAAAAAAATAATGGGGTTCGTGGCCTCTCTGTAAAATGGGTGGCAGTTTTGTAAAGAAAAAGACGCCAAACCGTTGGTTTGCTTAACAATTGATTGATGATAAGATATTGTAAGAGAGAAGCTTAGATGACAGAGAGACAACTGATGAGCCAGGCTTCGATCATTGTTCCACCTTATATAATAATATCAAAAATATCAAAAACACGGATTTTCATTTGACTAAAATGCCCACACTTCATGTCAAAAAAGACTAAAATGCCCACACTTGGCGTGCAATGATGATTGCACAATTTGGCGATTTCACTAACTCAGCGTTTTCCGGGTTGGGGCTTGGTCCGGTCACCCCACTCCTCTGACCTATATCATACGCGTCTATTGACTGGCTCAAGACAGTCCTGTTGTCCTTCTTTATGAAGGAAATAGAAAATTAACGTGTTAGCGAGTGTTCTGCCTACCGGGGAACCCAATTCTGTGAACTTAAATTTAATTTTATTATACATTTTATCTCGACAGGAATTTATAATTTTTTTTATAAAAAAAATTTATTAAATGTGTTAGTTATCAAATTCTTAAATTGGAGTGGAGTCAGAATAATCTCATTTATTAAAATTTTATTTAATAACTTCAAAATGACAGACTTCTTTCTCAAACATCAATGTAGTCGAGTGTGACTCAACCATTGTTATTTAGACAAGCGAGTATTCTCTTAATATTTCATATCACTGCTTTCATCTGGTATAGTCATCAGCATAAGTTAGCCAAGGGAGAGGAAAGAATAGGCGAGAGAATTTGAATTTAAAACTTATAACTTAAAAATACATTAATTTATTATTGAATCAGTACCTCGATGATAAGAATTTGTAATTGAATAAGCTTTTGTGTTGTCTTATTATTTAAAGACTTGTCTTTTTTTTGTCTGTAGTCTCATTATGAGTATAAAAAAAAAGTAAATATAAGATAAATATATAGTAATTGATAGATTATTTTATATAATCAAATAATTAATATTTATAATAAAAAATATATAAAAAATATATTTATTTTTATTATAAATATTAATCATTAATTGTATAAAGTAATTAATTTATTGTTATGTGTTTGTTGGTATCAATTTTTTCTTGTTTTCATCTGCATTTTTTGTTTTTAATTTTTTAAGAAGTTGGTTGAGATAATTTTTACAGTTATTAGCACGACGCGTCACTCTATATCTGAAGTCTAAAAGATACTTAAAATAATTCATACTGGAGACGATGTGTTTAACCGACGCAATCTCAAATTTAACTTTATCATTAGAGTTTGAATACTAATTCTATTAGGTTTATTCTTTCTCAATGTTATTATTTTAATTTGAAAAAGTCTTCTCAAAAGGCTCAAGTTTTGTGAAAATTTTTGTACTCGTGAACAAAAATTTTCAAAAATTATCCTAATTTTTTACTCAATAATTATAACACAATAAATATTAAATATTTATGTAAATTTCTGATGTTATTTATTATATTCGACTCTGTTTTATTAATATAAAATTTTAGTCTATTCTAAAAAAAAAAAAAAGAGTCATTTATTATACAATCCTAGATTTTAGTGTCGTGCAATAATATGTACTGTACACAAATATTTAACTACATAGAAGATTTGAGTCTATGTAGTTAAAACTTTTTAATTTAGTTTTTCTCGCCGTGGTTTGACAGTATAACGTGAATATATTCTATGTTTCATCGAAACAATTGCAAGTTATAAAAAAAAGAAAAAAAAGAAGCATTAATTCTTTGGGCTCTTTGGTTTCTCTTTGGTCAGGTGGTCATGTGGCATGTTTGCCTTGTAGAGAATTTTCTTATTTGACAAATTACATATAGGTCCCTGAAAAATAACTTGTATGATGTTTACGTTTGAGGGTAAAGTTTGAATTTTCTTGTATTACATCGACGTTTAAGGGTAAACTTTTGCTTTTGTTGGGTCTCACGCCAAAGATAGATAATTCTACAAGTAAAAAAATTTAAAATTGAATGTTTCAAATTTAAATATTAATTAAAATTAATTAACTAAAATAAAAAAAAGGATTATGCTTTTGTCTAAAGTATAATTTCCTCATATGGCTCATGTGAAAATATGTTACAATGTAAAGTTATGGTGTATTTAATTTGTAATATCAATTTTACTCCTAAAAAAGTAAAATAAAAAGTAACAACAAGGGTAAACAAATAAATATTTTTTTCACCAAAAAAAAAAAAAAGAAAAAGCCGTTGCCCGATTCCCCCAAGTTTGGGGAGAATGCCGCTTTTTTGTCAATCCTTTCATTTTCTCAAACATAAACTTTAGCCCTTTTCCCACCTAATTCCTGCCTTTCTCCCCTTTTTCCACTTTTCCAGAAAAATGAACCTACGTAGACCAAAACAGACAACTAATTTGATAAAAAAAAAAAAAACAATAACTAATGATAATTCCAACTCTAAATTATAATGTAAAATTTTAACCACTACTTGGGAGGTTAAGGTGATTAATGTTCTAGCTCCTGTATGAAAATCACCAGTTGGAGGCCTTCTCAAGTTAAGTAGTAAGATTAAATATTCTCAAGTTAAGTAGTAAGATTAAATATACGTAAATTATATTACGTCTCAAATGATTTAATGACACTTGTTAAGTTTTAAGATTTGATCACTTGTACATTTATTATAGATTATCTAGCCTACTTGACGATAATAAATTTATATAATTTTTTTTAATGAGTTTGTAGGTATCACCTTAGAGGCCTCTCTCTCTCTCTCTCTCTCTCTCTCTCTCTCTCTCTATATATATATATATATATATATATATATATATATATATAATGTAAAATTGGGTAAAACGAAGTTGAGAATATGCTTCCACCTTGCCAAGTCTACCCACACGGAAATTACATTAATTCAGTAAAGACAATAATTGGATATACTCACTTGGATCAGTTCATTGCTGAGGTCAAAATGAATTTAAAACAACGCCATTTAATTTTCTTTCCGTTGAGCATTCATTAGGGATCCCAGTTTCTATGATAGTTCCTCCAAAAATTGGGCTTGCACAAGTTGAATTAGCAAACATTATAATAAAATTCATGTACGTGTAACAGTATTCGCAGGATTTTATCAAATAACTAGTTTAATTGGATATTTTCCTTCGGGGAAGTAGTTGGAATGATTCTTGGTTATAGTTGAACCAGGTCAACTTTCATGTACTGGAGCATTAACTATCTCACCTATTAATGATTGACTGAATCAAGGGATCGAAAGAAGTCATGCGGTTACTCCCTAAAGTGTACATTTAGCTAGGGGGACCTCGGTTCGGTTCAATTTTCAGAGTAAAATCGATAATTATGGTTATGTTTAGTGTTAAATCGTTTTGTATACAGGTGAATGCCAAATAGTCTTTATTCGGTGGTCGTTCAATAAAAAAAAAAGTTGGTGTGCATCCAATATTTGTAAGTCTGGTTTGATTCTCTACAATTACATTTTTTTCTGACAAATGACTGAATGACTGTTGAGATGGTTAAAAATTATAACTCGGCAATGAGTTTTATACTTAATAATCGCCATAATTTCTTGCGGTGAAAATATGTTCGGTTTTACTTGTACTTAAATGTGTCTGCCACTTTAAGGATAATTGAATAATACGTTACAAATGAGAATTATTTCGGTATCGACTTATAAATCTGATGACCCAGGTATTCACAATAATTTTTTTTAATAAAAAAACACCAAAATGTCGAGAAATAATATATTTATGGTCATTCCAAGAGGCTAATGCCCTGGACAAAGTGTTTAAAACAACGCTGGGATTAGGTTGGTTAACAAGTGAGTGTGCTCTTCGTCTCGTGGATTGAGATTTTAATTTTGAGATTAAATTACTCGACTCATTGTAGAGGATTTATCTTTAAGCCGAAAAAAAGAAAGTGTACTTAGTAAAGTGTGGCCGAAGTTGGCTTGTGACACTGTCTATGCTCTACAGAAAAAAGGTAAACAAAATAGACAAATTATTAAAGTCTCCAAAATTAATTATTCAGTATTTTTCAAAAAAAAAAACTTAATTATTCAGTATAAATTTAGAATTTGTACCTCAAATTTCACTCACAATTAAATTTACCTTTCTATTAAATTTACCTTTCTATTATAGAATTAAAAGGAGGAAAATATTTGATGAAATTCGTTAAGTGGGATCAAAATAAGTTGAGCCGGTGAATGACTAAATTTTAAAAAAAATCAGATAAATTGTTATATTTTATTAGATAAATTGTGTAATTATTTTGATATTATTAAAATAAAAAAGAGTTTCAAGATTCGATTCATTGGAATAAGAACCTAAGCCTGCAAAGGAATATGCTGTAAAGTCTGCTGCAAAAACCCAAGTTATAATAAGAGTTGCTTTAATCCGAGGCATGTGTAAGTTTATGTACTTAAAACTCTCACAATTTCAGCCTTTGTTTTTTGGTGTTTCATGTCAATTTTGTTCTTGTCTCTTTCATTTTGATCATTTTTTCTACGTCAAGAGGCAAAATCAAGAGATGCCTTGGATAAAGCCATAAACTAGGAGTTCATGTTTGCATAGTTTAGTTGATAATTCCCATTTCCCCCAATACAATGCATAACAGCAACAGTTTTAGTTTGTCTTTCATAAAATATGCAATGGATTGTTTTATTGTCCCCAGGTTAGTATCGCTGAAGTAAACCTAGCAGTTCCGGGTCCGGCAATTTCCATAACTTTAGAAGCATTATTAATTTGAAGACATGTTGTCAAAAACAAAAAAACAAAAAAAATTGAAAACAAATTTGAATTTATTATTATGGCAATTTCAACATCAAATTAAGTTCTTCTTTTTTTTGACAAAAAAAAAATCATTACAGATTAAACGGTCATTAAATCTGTAGATAAAAATTAGAGTAATTTCAATTTGTTATGTCTCATTTAACCACCTCAAGAGACGAACCTACCACTCGAGCGTTGTTGGGCTCAACGGACCTTTCTCACACCCGACTACAGTGTTATAGATTCATAAACTTACAATTGCATCTCTACGTAATCCCATTTATTTAGAGAGAGTGATAGCATAAAAACTCAAAATCATATCATTATAGAAAAAGTCACGTTGAGTTACTACCAACTACCACCTCAAATAGTAAAATAAGTCTTCGTTAAAAAAATCAGATTAAGTTCCCACATCATACAAATTGGAACAGTCCGCTTTTGAATTTACCTCGAAGCTTACATAGAGAAGAAAACACAAAGATCCCGTAGAGCCCACCGCAAACTATATACACGATCTTTTATCTTTTTTTTTTTTATTTTCTCCCGTGATATAATAAAAATTATAAAGTCACTCTTATAATTATATAAAATAAATATATATTTAATTTCACTAAATAATTTTAAAAAGATTTGAATTCATAATTTTATGGTATAAACGAATCATTCTAACAATTAAACTATAATACTCCGTAGTAATTTCCATTTTTCATTTGTAGGGTGTCGAATTTTCATTCTAATTCGTTCAGGATATATAGATGCGGAATTAGTTGCTCACATCCATTTTTGTCCTCGTGTTTTTATTGTGCCTGCGAGAATTTTCCGTGTGAATAGGACGCGCAAAAACAAGCCTAGTCAATCGTCTTAATGAAAGAGTCAAAAATAGAAGCACTTTTGCATCTTGGAAACGTTTGCCAACAACACTCCATATGGCGTTTCAGAATGAGTCTCTGTGAATTTACATAATGTATTATCATGGTTATTAGTCATATATTTTTAATTTTTAATACATGACCACATTAAAGTGACATAAATTATAAATGTACATATAATAATTACAATAGTAAAAAGTGAATTCGTGTCTTAAACAACGTATCAAATTAACATCTTTTATATATTGTATGCAGCTCATGTTGTTCTTTAGTTTTATTTTATTTTGGTTATTTTAGAGGCTTGAAAGCCTAACAGAGTACTAGATACAAACTATGCAGCTCATATTTATTTATTTATTTATTTTTTGAGCAAAGCAGCTCATATTGTTATTAACGAAATAAAAAATGTGGGAGGACAAATGCCGCGTTCAAGGATTAATATGCAAGTCAATGGCAAAATTTTGGAATTGGCCAATGTGTCTTGGGTAGGCAATCCAATAAGACAGAGGTCAACCCCAAAATTTTAATTAAATCGAAACACGAAAACCCTCCTTAACTTTCCTAGTAGTTTCCATTGAAAGTAGTCCTTATCTTGTTGCTTAACTTTTTGGGTTTGTATAAGAGATGACAATATTATTATATATAGAAGGGGGTGAAGGAGGGAGATTGGAGACCCCAATCACCTAGTTTTCTAATTATTTTAATTATTGTAACCTCAAATTCTTGTGTCATTCATTTTAAATAAAAGTATGAGAAGTAACTGTCTTTTAGGGGATATCTTAGTAGAAAAAATTTAAATGTCTGTTTTAGAGACTTTATGTTCTAATAATAACAAGAGAAAGCGTAAAATTTATATAAATAAGAGAGCTAACTCGTTACGTAGAAACAAAAACAAATGAGAAATGACCATCGTGGGTTTATCTTTTTGCCAAATGGAACAAAAGTTCATGCAATTTGTTATGTTAAGGCCCAGCCCACCAATGGACAAACCCATGCCAACCTCTTGGGGCCTATGAATGCCCCGTATGAGAAGATACATTAATGTTCGCTTTCAAGGGAGGACCAAAAAAAAAAAGAAAGTTCGCTTTCAAGGATTAAAAAAAAAAAAAAAACATGTTGGCTTTCTTGGTATGTGGGAATGAGTTCTAATTTTAGTGTCATAACCTCAAATGTCAAAAAAAAAAAAAAAAGATTTATGTAAATAGTAAAGCCATTGTGGCTTGTCATGCTTTGGCGCACAATGTTAGATTTATGGATGACAAAATCTGGCAGAAGGATCAGGCTGAGGATGTAAGCATTTTAGCTATACATGACAGAAGTAAACAATCTTTTTGGATAAAATGAAAACTTCATCTTTCCATTCAAAGAACATTTGATACTATTGGAGGGTCTAGTTGACATGTATAAGCAACCCATCACCGAGCCCCAAATTTGATAGATAACCAATAGTAATGAGGACCAAATCTTCTACGGTTAAGCCTGCGAAAAGAACGCAAAATTATTGCACAATAATGATAGCATCATTAGTATATCTACTCGCCATGAAACTATTTTGATTCTCACCATTAATTTCATTAAGCAATAGTCAAAAACAATTTATCCTTTGTAACGTAGTAGGAGATATGTGGAAAGTGCTGTCCATACAACAGCTCATATATAAAATTTAATAGATATTACATTAAGTCATGTCACATCAGGATGCACTTACTGCGTTGCTCTCACTATATTATCACTAAGTTTTTTCCAAATTTTATAATACAAAGTGAAATATTTTTTTTAACCTAAAAAAAATTCATCGTGAGTATATCGGTTATCGAATCTGTAAATTAAAGCCACTGTAAATTAAAGCCAAAGTAACTGTGTTTGAGATTGACTCATTTAACCACCCCTAGATGGACAGACCTCCTACCCAATTACCAGTAGGGTCGAGTGTAATTCTGTCGCAGGAAATCACAGCGATTACTGAATCTGAAACTTATCGCCGCGTTATAATTTTTAACCACCTCAACTGTCATCCAACCTTTTACCAGGAAAGAACGTAGACGCGAGGATTCGAACTCAGGTCGTAAACATGAAAATACACTGATTTATCATTGAGCTAAAAAAAAAGTGAAATAATTCATAATAATTCAGGGGGTATTTGAGTTAACTTTTTAAGAGATTTGTTTGTATTTTATTTTAAAAAATTAGGGAGGTATGTGTTTAGTAAATTTTGTTATATTGCTGTTTGATTCTATTTATTTTTTTATATGATTATCTAAAATTAGCCAATTGAAAAATAGTTTCAAAATACTTTTTTCTGTTTTTTATATTATTTTTTATTTTTTAATATTAATAATAATATATATAAACTAAATTATCCTCAAAGAGTATTTATAAGAACTTTGTTACTTTTTTACTTATCATATAAATTAGATTTCTAAGTTGTTATTCTATTTCATAAATATTTATACAAACACAATACTTTCATTTTTCTTTTTTTGAGGAAATTTTTTTTTTCATTTTTTACTAATTTTAAAAAAATATATTTTTTCACTTCAAATTTTTATTGATATTGACACTTTAAAAAATATCTTAAATATTACAATTTTTTTTCGCTCCAGTAAATATTAACATTTTTTAGAAAAAAATTAAAAATTAAGTGAGAAAATTCTCAATATAATTTATAAAATATTTATTTTAAAAATAAATATTATACAAATATAAAAATAATTTTATTAATATAATACATTAATATAAATTAAATGTTTGAATCAGTCTTTTAATTATTTATTGTAATAGTAAGTAAAAAGTCAATCAAACACACCATTAGTCTTTTTAGTAATTAATAATATAATCAGTAAATAATAATTAATAATAATAATTAATAATAATAATATTAAATATGTAAATCAAAAAGGTTCTCAATCTTAAGAATTAGTGTTAGAAATATGACAACAACATCATTAGGCCTGATTCCAGTACTGAATAACGAGACACACCGCGTTGACAAAGTGAAAAATTTTGTCCCCAACTATTGTTCATTATTTCTTAGAAAAGAAGGTTTGAAATCCATCGGCTGCTTAAAAGAGCCCACGCCTTTCAAAAACTTGAATTCGTTATTTGCATTTAAAATGTCAACTCCTCTACAAGTCTTGCAAAGAAACTTAACAAAAAATGACTAAACTACTGTCGTTTGATATTTGAATTTGATGACTATTGGTTTACAAAATATGGTCCTATAGAGAACATTAGACGAAAAAAGATATATATGAAAATACTTTTGGGCACTAATACTCGGTTCCGCACTACTCGATGCTTGTCCTTTTTTTTTTAAATTTTTTTATTTACTTTTTTAGTTTTTTTTTTCAAAGTTTAAACTCTAAATATACTTAATATTACTTTAAACCTTATTTTTTTAAAATGTATTTTTTTAAATACGGCTGATGTCATCATGTCACAACTCACGTTTTCGAATACTTTTCCCTATCTCTTACTCTTCAAAATCTCTCTCTCGCTCCTTTTTTCCCCCCTGTGATCTAGTATTCGAAATATCAAATGCTTTTCAAATCTGATTTAAGAATTGGAAGTTTCAAATTTTAAGTCGTCGTCGTCGTCGTCATCTTTTTCTTCAGAATCTACATATTTTCCTGCTCCAAAAATCAAATGCTTTTTAAAAATTTGCCCAAAAATAAGAAGTTGAAATCGAAGAGCCCAAGACAATTGATTTGAGCTGGCCCATGCTAATTAAAGGCTTGAAGCAGGAGTTTTGAGGAAAAGTGCAAGCCAGTGGGCTCGTGCCAAGACTAGTTTGACAGGTAACAAGCCCAGCCCAGCCCAGAATAAACACTACAAGCAAACTGGTGATGGGGTTGACGGCTGCAATTAGGACGCCAGTTTATTGGTCTAGGTTTCTTTACACGTGGCATACTTCTAGTGGTTTCTAGCTGACAGTCCCAGACAACCTGGATTAACAGTCACAAAGACAAGATCGCACGTGCGCACTCAAACTCTTCTTGGCTGGGTGGTTGGACAGTTGGATTTGTCAACGTTCGCTTACCAACTGGCGACCTGCTGCTTGTTGGGCTTTCTAATACAGACAAGTCTACAACTTGAAGATTTTGTGTGACAAAATCTTCACATGCTCTGTTGGATGATTCACCTCTAGGTCGTCTACCCATCTCATCGGGTGTTTTCAAGTCTTCTCCACATTCACAATATTTTTATGGTATTACAGTAGTGTTCAGGACAAAAGTCTCAAATTTGAGTAGCAGTCAAACTATCACGTAAGTTAAGATTAGTAAATGCCCAATTATTTGATATCACACAACTTTTAATCCCTAGATAAATAGATGGACGATTATGCTAATCTCAAAGAGATTCTCTTAGCAAGCAAATTAGCAGAAAAAAGCAACTTCGCAGCTAACAGCCTGATCTTACCATGAGCAGTGGTCCTATAGTTCTACAAGCACATATCCATAAGGGTGAGTGGCGTTTTTGGCCTGATTAAAATGTGAATAATTGCTAAATAGCTGTATTTTTTTATCAAATTGTCTTGAATTTTTGGTTTGCCAACTGTCGACACGGTCTAATTATTAAAATTTGATAATTCTGATAATTGATAAAATTCAAAATATTTGTGATTAAAGCAACTAATAGCAATTGAGCACTCGTCAGTGGGTTATTACTATCTAACATATAATAACTATTTATTGGATCCAAAAAAAATAATAACTATTTATCACTGACAATCACAATTTATAAATCAATAACTGTCAACTAAACTAAACGTGTACTCAGTTACAATTCATTTTACAATATGGGTCAAATAAAGTCCATTTCCATTTTTTTTCTCTGCCAAAGAAAGAAAACTTTTATAGAGTTAAGTATGAGTTCGCCCTTTAAACCCAACACTCAAACTTGTTTAGGTGGTCGTTGGAACTGAGCAGTTAGCAACTCCATTTTTATCATTGAAAATGAGGAACTCAATTTAAAGTTGATTTCGCAGACAGAATACTTGTATCAACATTCAACACAGACCTTCGGATTAACTAATCCAATCAAGGCATGCTCTTAAGTCTTATCTCTCTCTACCCCTCCTTTTTAAAGAGAAGTTGACCAAAAATTTGCAATGTGGTATTGATGGCTTAGTGGATGGCATCGCTATGATTGTCTTTGGATGAATTCACCATGATTGTCTTTCCCTTTTCCTCTTGTAGAATATATAAAGATATACACTAATTATTACATATTTATGTCAATATTTTTTGATAGAAAAATATTCTGCAGCATATAAAAATTAGCCCATTGGAGAATATCCACCGAGAAAGCTTAGATCACCAACTTCCGAGGGCAAGTCATATGTTCATTTATATCCAACAAAATATCAAAATTTTACTGAAAATAAAGTCATAGAGGATCAAAATTTGGCAATCAAGTTGGAATCTGATTTTATATGGGACAGTATAATTAATTAGAGGTAGGAAGATGATATGCAACTCTTTAGTATACTGTATATCCAATGCCAAGGGGTTTGTGTTTGTCAAGAAACTAACTTGAAAAAGGAGGATAGTGTAACTTAAATACAATATAATTTTCCATCATAAATCTTCTAAAAAACTATTTAATCCAAAAATTTCAGTTGAGTAAGTTAAAATGATTAAGTATTAGATTCTAATTAATTAGTTCCATAATTAATATAATGACCAATTAGACCTATGAAGAATACAATCAAATCTTGAACATCTAGACAAGTTTTCAACGATTTGGATTCTGCTTCCTTTCCCCAGTAAACAACAAATGGACAACGCAACTTACTCATGTAATGATTAAAATCTTCCAATCCCAAAAGCAAAGTAACGACACATATACATGAGCTCATAATCAAGGTAGAGTTTAACTTGAATGCCCCCACAATAAAGGGGGGGAAAAAAACAAAAGCATTGCTTTTTTGCTTATCCTATGTTTATCTCTATCCCATCCTACACTAAAGTTGATGTAAACCTTGCCTTAAGAAAAATATTTGGTTTAAATGCATTTAGGTTCTTTCTAGTTTCTCCTTTTTATATTTTACCTTTTTGTGATTTTAATTTACACTATAAGAGTTCTATAATTTCTCATTTTGGAAATTGGTACCCTCCATTATAATTTAAGCTCCTTTTAAATTCTAAAAAAATTTACAAAATCTAAATATTATGAGATTTATTTTTTTTTTGTGTCATCATGATAATTTTTTTCCTTTTTGGAAACTTTAGAATTTATTTTTTCCAATTTTTTTTAGAATTAGAAAATTTGAACTCATAAAAAATTCAAAAATTATAAATTTTAAAAGTTTCCAAAAAAGAAAAAATAATCATGATGAGTCAAAAAAAAAAAAAGAATCATCACAATATTTAAATTTGATAATTTTTTTGGTTTAAAAGAAGTTTTAAAACTAATGAATTTTGACGGAGAGGAGTCTCAAATGTTAAAATTAAAAATCCAAAGTAACTTACAGTATAAATTAAAACTACAAGAAAGTAAAATACAAAAGAGGTTAACTATAAAGGACTTAAATACATTTAACCCAAAATATTTGAATTCTCTAGAAACCGAGTGGGTTTAGATTGTCATCTTATTATTCTTAGGCAGGAAGACGTGAGATTAATAAAAATAAAAACACTAACATCTTTTAGCCTTAGTAAACATGTTATAAACCCACACACTAGCAAGTAACAACTGAGAAACGAGAAATGAAAAGAATAAGAAAACAAGAAATGAAAAGAAGCAAGAGTTGCAAAGTCCTTTATAAGAATAAGAAAAAAATTTTTAGAAAAAGGAAAATATAGATGAGCGCATCTTACTGAGAGTAGATAGACGTAAGTCTACACATTACATAATTATAACCATTCATTATATGTTTTTACTTTTTTGATGTATGATTACAATTACTAATAGAAAAAATTAAATGTGTAACAAACGATAATTATAATATAATGTAAGTCCATATCTATTCTCATGTGACCTGTGTCTATATATTGATGCTCTTTTTTTAAAAAAAAAAAACACTACTTCAATAATTTAGTTTCAACAATAAGTTTTCAAACAAACATAACTCGAATTTGACTTGTATCAATTTAACTATCAAAGCGCATCATTACATTAACATTCAAAATCTTGTAATTTGATTTATGTTTGCATTCTAAAGTCTTGGTAATAATAGTTCTGTATGCTAATTAAATTACAGGTTTTGAATGCTAAAGGTACAACAATAATAATGTTAAGTTTTTCAAAGTAATGATTTGAGACCTAAACAAATGCTAACCAAAATTTATGTCAGTTTCCTCATTAAAAAGATTATATTAAATTCAGGAAAGTAGGAAAAGTAATGGGCTAATAATCCTGGAAAAATGATTAAAAAAAAAAGAGTAGAAAATATCTTATGGCAAACAGAAGATTATGGAAAACTGGGGGTACATTTTGATGATTGGATTGGGACAAATCATGGAAAGATATCCCATATATTAATTAAGTTTTTTCTTTCTTTTTTTTTTTCCTTCTATATTGTTTTTGTGTTTTTTTTTTTTTTTTTTTTGCCATTATTACAGAGTCTACCAAGAAGTTAAAGCTGAAATGCAAATCTGTCGTGTCACACTCATCCTGTCGATCCATGCGTTGCACGCGAATCCTTTGTCAAACAAAAATTGGAGCGGTGGGTGAAATTATCATATGCCATTAGAAAATTATTGTAAGTGCTCACTCGGTGTTGAACTGAAGGTTTGGGGATTAATCGTTTTCAGAGGTTTTAGTGGAGCTAAACTTATGTTTACTTTTGATACTGTGCTGTTGGAATCCCAATATTATAATAATCCCCTTGGAGTCGGGTGCAATGCTCTTTGTAGGACTATTAGGCACCATTTGAACCTTTTTATTTTTTCAAAAAAAAAAATTCTTTAATAACCACGAATATGCAATTAATTATGATAATAACAGTGATAATAATAATATCATCTGGCAATGTAGGTGCTTATGTTTGATCTGTGTAAAAAAATCTCCATTCTCATAACAAACACATGCATGTTTTTCCCCCCTTAATCTTCATCCTTCTGTGTTTTTTTGAGCAGCCTCTTAACCTTCATCATTTACCAACTGCAAATGTGATTCTCAAGCTTTTTGGTCTTTTGACTAATTGTCATTGGAATCTCTCACTCTCAATTACTTTGTCTTTAAACCACCTAATCTCAGACATTTGACAACCAAATAATATGGTATTTGTACATCTTAGACAAGCAAATTACTGTTTTAGGTCAATCCATCATCATTTCGTGCTTTAATAAGAGAGAATACTAATATAGCGACAGCAAAGCCAAACCTGCCTTTAATTACATTCTTTCAAGCGTAAACAGTAAAAAGACAACCAGGCTGGCTAGCATTTTTCTGTTAATTACCAAAAAAAAAAAAAAAAAGCTCATGCTAATTCATCGGTGATATTATAAATAAAATTAGGCATATAGTATTAAGTTTGTATCTTTTAATAAAACTTGACTCGATTTATGAAAAAAGAAAAAGAAAAAAAAGAACCACTATGTATGTGTCGGTTAGAAAAATACATATAAATATACAGTTTATTCAATAATATTTAATATTTTATCCCTCTTATTTTTTTTAAATTTAACTATATAATATCTCATATCACTTTGATCTCACGTAAAAAGTTCCTACCTAATAATCTCCCTCCCCCTTAAAAAAAAAACAATGTTTAGGCTATTGGGCTATGGCACATTTATCTGACTAGAGAAGGAATCATAAAGCCCCACATTCATGTCTGAATATATGACAAGGAGGGTATCGGTATCACATTGGAAAAGAATAAAAAGATTGTTGTGTCATCCACGGGATGGACTGATGATGCTGAGGTCTCTTTAAAATGTGAATAGCACAATTCAATAGAAAGTTTTTGAACACAAACAAAACACCCAGCAAGGCCAAGGCCAAGGCCATGTCATGCCACATCAAATCTGGCTACTCCCCTATGGGGTGTGAGTGCCTGCGGGTGCACGCGGGTGCATGTCTGTGCGTATTTTTGCAGCGTGCATTTTCTAGTAGGTACAAAATTTCAAGCACTAAGGAGAAACGATTGTATGGTAGACATAAGACACACTAGACAGTGATAACTGAGAAAACTCACCCAAGCTGTGTGATACTTTCCATTTGATCGTAAAATTCCAAAAACTATTTTCCTTTTGTGAGTTGTGACCAACATTTCCTTGCTCCATGCTTCTTATTAATGGTTTTGATGGGGTTATTGTGTCGGCCGGAGCCGTGGCCCCATCCCATTGCCACTACATATCGATGTGTCATTTCAAGTCCTGTGATCCACTAAATATTATTCTCACATAATATGGTAACTAAGCATGACCTGAGTTCTAATTCGAACCAAAACCGAATCAGTTCTGATGACTCTAGGTTGAATTAGAGCTCAAGAGAGGGGCAGTCTAATTACAATTATGCTTTTTTAAGACTTTTTAAACCTTCAGTTTAACCTACAGTTCTTTTGAAAACTTAATTAATAGTTCAACGGTATACATCAGCCTTGTTTATCAAAATTGAAGATATAACAAGAACCGAAACAGGCCAAATTAATGCAAATCAGACAGTTTTAAATTGAATTAAATTAAAACAAAATCGAACTGAAATCGAAACATGAACCAAACTGAAAAATGAAACTCGATCAAAATTGAAACTGGAACTGGTGATTTGAACCGAATCAAAACTGAGATACTATTAAAGATGATTGCTTCCTCTACTGGCATCTTAATAGATTCGATTTTGAACCCTATACTATGCACAGGTTCAGGGAAAGTAATTTCCTAAGCTGATGTAGGTTTGTATCTTTGAAATCATCTGGGGAAAGATTAATTTCAGTTGATAAGTAAATTTGCCTGAAGCTACTCTGATTGTTAAAATAAAAAATTTATTTATTGCAATTTTATACAGGGACTGTATTCTTTGTCTTTTTGACGAAGCTTTGAATTTTATATAGTATCTAATGTGGTGATTTTCATAAATTTGATAGTCTCGACACAAATGATTTGTGTTAATGAAAAAATATATATTTTTTTTAGTTTGATACTATCCAGTATTCAGATCATTAGACTGACTAATTAATTCGACGCGGGTAAGACACCGAAAAGCGGTAAAGGTCTTCTCAGCAGGTATTTAACGCAGGCTGAATTTTCAGAATTTGAATCTGAGATCTTTACTATTTGAGTCAGCTCCATGTTAATGAAAAAATAATGAACTTAACTTCTTGTACACAAATTGCTTCTGGATAATATTTGATCATATAATACCAAAAAATAAAAAATTATTTATGAAGTTATGACGGCCTACCATTTCAGTCTGAAGTTGTGATATTTGCTCCACTTATTGCAGCCCATACCAGGATCTCAAGCTGAATAGTTTTCCATCATTGGGGCTTGGCCCCACGGCGTTCTATTATTAGTGCAATTATGTGCATTTGAATGCTGTCTCCCAATTATAGTTTTCCACTTGGGCATTGTATTTTTTTGTAGTAAAGAGATTATTTATTGTTATGTCAAAAGTTATGTGATAGATTTCTTATTAAAATTTTAAAAGAATTAAATATACACTTATAAAATTTATTCGTTTGAGGAGTAGAATTTTCTTTAATAAAATTTTGAGATATCACTCTTATTTAAAGTTTTTGCTGATGATTTCATGCTTGCCAATGCATGAACAAAGAAAGGCATCTCCAAACAGAAACAAATCTTAAACAAAATAAGGCAGATCTTTAAAGCATGCTTTGTTTTTGTTTTTTAAATAACTTGAATTATACTTCTTTTTATGGCAAACAAAAATCATTTGATCAAATGAACTTTTGGTATGTCCTGGAAGCAAATGGAATACTCGAAAAAGAAGCTAACTTCCAAACGGAACAGATAGGCACTAAAGGAAAACCAATGGACCATTACCCTTTTGGCTTTTGGTCACAATGAATCAATTACAAGATTCTCACTTAGCCCTGTAGATGTGCTTGTCAATGACCTAACATATGCTCTTAATCTGGCCTCTTTCTGGTTTGGCCTTAGCAAAAAGTTAGGAAGAAAGAAAACACTAGAAGATTTGCCTTATAATTTTAGGTGGGTTTTGTGAAATTTGAAGATTTCTTTTGTCTAATATAAAATTTTGGCCCTATCTCATTCAGGACCCAAAATCTTCTTGTTGAATGGATGAAAATACAGTTAGGCAGTTGAAGACTTTTTTTTTTTTTTTGGGGACTTTTTGATGAGGTGATATCTAGATCACACAACTATATCGTTCCAATCCTCGCTCAAAGGCATTTTATTGATATCAATAGAAGAAGACCCGAAACAGTAATTTTAAATGAATAGAGAAATCAGAACATAAGTCAAGAAGATTTGAATCAACTTTTGTCTCTTGCCCCAAAGATATTACTTAGGGAAGCAAACCGTACTATTTGATGGAGGGTATAATTTGAACACTTAATCTCCACGTCGTTGGTGAATCCATCTTTAATGGTTGCCACTCAAACAAATCCGAGTGATTAGGCTTTTGAAGACTTTGAGGAGCCAAGGGCCAAATCTCTTATGTAATGCAAACAATGAAAGAGACCCGATCTGTAGGTGTGGGAGGCAAAAGGGGCCCACAAAGAAGGCCCACAATGGTCCCACAAAAGAAGCCATTGTCGGTTGGCCACCAGGTCGGGTGGCACAAGAAGGACCACCACAGCAATTGTGGATGGATCCGCTCCCTTTCCAAAGTCGGAGGGTTGACATCAAATTTATGCCCACTGGCATCCAAAATCACTTATCGGTCACTTCCCAAACTTATCCTTTACTTCCTACTGAAATATCAAGATTGCCAAATTTTGCTGTTGACACAAGTTATGGGGTGGGCAACTAGGCAGTGATCAAGCCAGCCAGCCAGCCTAGACCAAAGCTTTGGTCTTGGTTTCTGGCGGGGACATTGATTTAGCCAACACATATTTGGGTCCTCGCCTACCTTGTGATCATGCCCACATGTGGCGAAACATTTTCATGGACAGCCTTTGTACAGTACAATACTACAATCTATTTCATAGGTCGACGTCAACTTTTAATTTTGTCTCGAATGATCAGATCTCACTGTTAAATTTTATATTTAGCGATCAGCAGATTATATTTAATAAGAAGAAAAAGAGGACGTAACGTTCAAGATTTGAAGAAATATAAAAATTTTGTGACTCTATCACCAGTCGCCAAAGCAAACAAGTAATTGGAATTCCTAAGTTCCGTTTGAAAAAATTCAGCAAATAACAAAAACATAAAAACAAAAAATAAGAAACAACAATAAAAAATTAACGACGTCTTCAAATAAACCTTAAATCTTAAAGTAGTGCATTACTGTTTCTTTAGTCTTTAACCTAGGTGTCTTCTTTTCCTTGTTTCCTTAATGCTTGTTAGGCTGCAATTTCATATTCTCAATTCCACTCCATTTTGGCCCACGGAAGTACGAATTGATCATTTCATATATTCTGTGTACGTGGGAAAAAATTGTTGTTTAATGGAAATGGGTTCAGGGGTTTTTATTTACTGTTCAATCTTTCTTCCACGGTAATCAGGTGGACATTATAGAAAAGCAATTTTCTACTTGTTAATTCAAGTTTGTTTTTCCTTAGGATTTCCCTACAATTTTCACCTTTATACTCTTTTTGGTACTTGGTTTCTTGTACTTAATGTCTCCACAAAGCATGTACTTTTATTTGTACAATTCACACTTTTGTACACTTTTAATAATTTTTTTCTTAAATTTGATTATCAAACAATTCATATTATTGTATAATAACTTGGGTCTTAATAAAGTTGTACTCTTTAAAATTTCTCTTACAAGTAATTACCTTTTTACTTGGTAAAATGGCATAAAAAAAAAAAAAACAAACAAAAGAAAAGAAAATTAGCGTCAAGCAGTTAAGTGAGTAGTTAAAGCTATGGAAATCTCACTTATTTCTTATTGTTCGTTCAAAAGACGTTACTTGTTAATTAAAAAAAAAAAAAAAAACGACGTTAGTGGGCGTGGACCACATTAGATAAGTCTTTTTGAAAAGGATAACGATTGAATGTGCTAGTATTCACATTTTGTTGTTATGCTTCTTTCATCGATGAATAGAAAATTGAAGAACTGGCCACCAGCAAGAAGTGGAAAAAGTAAATGCATGAGCTGAAAAACAAAAGAGGGGTTCTCGTTTGCATCATTTAAGGTGATGTAAACAAAACAATTTTGTTAACTAGAAACCCATCTTGGCTCATATGTGTCGTGAGGTTGTCTAGCTTGGCCAAGAATTAATGGATCAATTATATCCCTCCAAGGTTGCATTAAACTTAATTCATCCTTATGATTATTCATTGTTCATTTGGATCAACGTTTATATTGTAGAGTTGTGAACAACTCCGGTTACAGTCAATTACAGTAAGAGGATCCAAAGAATAGTCACTTATGATTGAAACAACTAAATATAGGACTTCAGCATGCCAAGGCAAACGCAATTGTCAAGGGATGGCGTTGCTAAAGCAACATCATTTACATCATTTGAAATAATAATCTGATTAATAATCTTCTTTTATAATAATTCAAGTTTAAATTTTTTTATTATTACCCACCCCAAATAAACAAAGGTTTTTACGAGAATACAATATTAAATTCTAAATTTATTAATATAAAAAATTAAGCGTGAAAAAATTCACTCGAACCCACATTACCAAGGTGGTGGCTCTTCTTTATAAAATTGATTAAATAAGTATGGTGTTGGATGATATGTGCAACAATCAACGTTTTTTTTTTAAAGAAAAACAAACGTAACATCATTTGCCCACTAGTTTTAGGTTTGTTGGATCAATCAACAAAGGCCCATATTCCCATAAATTTATCTCTTTATCCTTTCTGGTAGGATAACCAGACTTTTTAATGTAAAAGAGTGTAGCCGGTAAGAATCCAATGCCGAAAAAGTTGAAAATGATCCTCAACTGCCAAAATAATGGAATTTTAGCATTTCATTAATTGAAAACTTGACGTCCCAAAAAGGGCTGCCTTATCTGATATACCAACGTCAATTCCTGCACGGTAAACCATTTATTTATCCATTTCCCACCAATAATGTACAATGTTTCATGGTCAATTCATGGACCATATGCAATTAATGCTAGCGAATATTGTGAATACCTCTAGATATTCTTGTTGAGCTCAAGGGCATTTGTATGACCTGGAATATATGGGTAAGAATAGTTGAAGCCGGCGTGCTTATTTTCGCAAGTTTGAGTCATTTAACCGTTACTCATTTCATAACAAATTGAAATTTATACGACGAAAATTTACGCTAATCTCATGGTAGATTCATTAATATTAAAATTGGGTGCAAAAAAAGTTTAATTAGATTTAATAATACTCAAATCAATTTCGATCTACAAATTTTATGACTAATATGTCTACAAGCTCTTTTTTTATTTATTCCAAAAAAATGGTTGAAGCCAATATTTGTTCATAAAATAAAGTTCGAATCTCGGCCGTGAGAAATCGATGGTGAGAATGTTCAAAGCCAACATTGGCTTCTAAACTAAAGATGGGCTAAACAAATCAACATTTAATTTTTGAACTTGATGGAAAAAACAATCCAGCCCGTAACACACGTAATAGTTGTAATCCCTCAATACTATGTGCGCATCAATAAGATTGACGCTTGGTACTAAATATCGATGCCATGTGTTAAATTTGCACTCGTAAAAATAGCCCTTAACTTTGCTTAAAAAAAAATAGCCCTCAGTTTTGGTCCAAAAAAAATAGCCCTTAGCTTTTTGATTTTTTTTGACCAACCCTTAGCTTTTTGATTGTGGTACCAGGAAAAGTGGATATTGATGGTGACACACAATCAATTCTTCCTTTTAGCATGTTTTAGGTGTTTTTTTTTTTTTTTTTTCATTATTTGGTGCTTAATAGAGAAGTATAAAACCCAAATTTATTTTTAATTTTTCTCTGTTATTCCCTTCTGGAAATTGAGGGATGTTGAGTATAAAAAAGTGTTTTTCCCTCAAAAACAAAAGAGTATAAAAAAGTGTTTGACTTAATAATCAAGGGGTGTACTGTGAAAAAAAAATAAAAGTAAAAAAAAAAAAAAAATGTTGTGGCAATGATGAGAGGGAAGAGCACAAGTGGGCGCAGGACAAGCATGTGGGGCCTTGCCTTTTGAATTGCACGCTGGCATGTCCATGGCAAAAATATGCCCTTGAAGAACCTTTCATGCCTCGGCTCTATTTTTGCTGTTAAAGATTGAAAATTTATGCATATTGACAATATCAAGAAACTCTATAGTATAATTTTTTTACTCTTACATATCACCCATCTATAAAAAGAAATTCCAACAGCAATCAATAAAGTTCGCACTTGAGATGAAGTGCATCAACTACTTCTAGTTTTAAGTAATGGCTGTGTCTTGGGATACAGAAAGCTGGTATGAACCTTAGCATATTTGTCAAGCAGCAAGTAGCTTTTTATTATCTAGTTTTTTTTTTGTTAGAAAAAGGTTTTTTTTTCTCTATATAAGTTTTTCTTTTTATGTTTTTTTTTTTTTTTTGATCCGTTGGTGGGTAAGGTACCCAGTTTTTCTTTTTATGATTGGCTTGGTGGGAGTGGGTTATATATGATTTTGATGGCTTTTGTTGTTCTGAATCTCTGTTTGCATGTCCAAATCGAATTGGGGTATAGAATTTGACTGAAAGGACATTGGCCTTGGGGGAGGGTTTTCATCTTCTGGGTTATTGTCATTTTGACAAATTATGCTAGCAATTCCATTCCACAATATATAAATCAGAAGTGTATCACACCCTCAAAAAAAAAAAAAAGGAAAAATATGTTCTCTTGGTACTCCTTTCTTCTGACATACACTCTCTCCTCCATGAAAATTCCTTGCCTTTTTCTCCTTTTTAGTACATACTAGACAATTACAGTTGTTAATAAGGGTTTTTGTCTGCTTGTATTCATAAAATTTTGTTGGGTTCTAAGTTTTTGGAAAATGGTATGCAAAAACAGCTGGAATTAACTGTGTTCTGCTTTGGAGAAAGAAGCATGAAGCATCCCTTCTCTTGCTTGCTTTTGGAGGAGGAACTTTTTGCAGCTTCTCAGTAACTGTGTGGGAATCTCTTATTGGTTGTCAAAGTTGGGATCTTTCTGGCTTCAACCATGTTAAAGAGCAGCTGATATACACATAATTCAGGATAGAAGTAGAAGAAACAGTCATGAAGTTTATGAAACTTGGGTCCAGGCTGGACACCTTCTGTGCTACTGAAGCTGTCAGGTAAAACGTTGGATTACATGTGTTTTTAAAGGGAAAGCTTGACAGAAACTTATTTCTGATTTTTGAATGCAGGTCGGTCTCCTCTGAAGTCTCCAGTGACCTCATAATTCAAGTGAAAGGGATTAGATATTTGCTTCACAAGGTAAAGGATTAATGAACTTTTGTACAATTCGATTACACTGCGGTGTGAAGCTTAAAACTATGCTAATTCTATGTAATTTCATTGACCTGCAGTTTCCTCTGCTGTCCAAGTGCTTGCGCCTGCAGAGACTATGCTCTGAATCCCCTGAATCTTCACAGCACCAAATTGTCCAACTCCCTGATTTTCCTGGTGGAGTTGACGCATTTGAACTCTGTGCAAAGTTCTGTTATGGTATTACAATCACACTCAGTGCCTACAACATTGTGGTTGCAAGATGTGCTGCGGAATACTTGCAGATGACGGAGGATGTTGAGAAAGGGAACCTGATATACAAGCTCGAAGTCTTCTTCACTTCTTGCATACTTCACGGGTGGAAGGATTCCATTGTCACACTCCAAAGCACAAAAGCTTTTCCTTTGTGGTCAGAAGACCTTGGAATTACTAGCAGATGCATCGAAGCGATTGCCTCCAAAGTTTGGAGTCATCCCTCGAAGGTGAGCTTGTCACATAGTCACTCTAGAAGAGATAGGGATGATGTCTCTTGTAATGGAGCTGAGAGCCAGAGGCATAAACCAACGAGCAAAGGCTGGTGGGCTGAAGATATCGCAGAATTGGGCATAGACCTATACTGGAGAACCATGATAGCAGTGAAATCTGGTGGGAGAATACCCTCCAATCTGATCGGCGAGTCCTTGAAAATCTATGCAGCAAGATGGCTACCTAACATATCAAGAGAAGGTAATGGCAATAAACAAGCAGCCTCCGACTCGGATTCAGACTCAACGAATGATACATTATCGAAACATCGGCTGATCTTGGAATCAATAGTAAGCCTACTCCCCGCAGATAAAGGCACTGCATCTTGCAGTTTCCTGCTTAAACTGTTAAAAGCGGCCAATATACTTAATGCTTCCTCTTCTTCAAAGATGGAATTGGCCAGAAGAGTAGGACTTCAATTAGAGGAAGCAACAGTCGGTGATTTGTTAATACCCTCTTTCTCAGATACAAATGATATGTTTTATGATGTGGATTTAGTCATGACCACATTGGAGCAGTTCATGTCACAAGGGCAGAGTCCACCCACTAGCCCTCCAAGATCCAAGCTTGGGTTCCAAAGGAGAAGGTCTCGGTCTGCAGAGAATATCGATTTGGAGTTTCAGGAAAGCAGGAGGTCCTCTTCAGCATCACATGGCTCAAAGTTGAAGGTGGCTAAGCTTGTGGATGGCTATCTTCAAGAGATTGCCCGAGATGTTAATTTACCTCTTTCAAAGTTTATTGCGCTTGCTGAGTCCATACCAGATTTCTCAAGGCTTGATCATGATGATCTCTACAGGGCCATTGACATTTATCTCAAGGTAAACATGACAGATTGCACATGTGGTCTTTGTAGTTAGATAGATAACCAACTCTCTTGACCTTGAGTTCTAGTTTCACTTTCACAATTCATGGGCGGTTAGCAGTAGGCTGACATGAAAAAATTTCCGCCCGGATAATTAAAATCCCTAGCTCTATGGTTATGTTTAATTTCTCTGATACGTTCTCGCTTGCTTAGCAAAATGATTAGATGTTAAGCTTCTTGCCAATTGCTTTCGAGAGATAGAAATACCATGTTTTAGAATTAGCCAATAATGATTTTGGAGTACAAGAAATGAGGAATAATATTAAGTATCATGTGTGAACATCCAGGCGCATCCGGACCTAAACAAGAATGAAAGAAAACGACTGTGTCGAACACTAGACTGCAAGAGACTATCTGTCGAAGCCTGCATGCATGCTGCGCAAAATGAGCTACTCCCACTAAGAGTAGTGGTGCAGGTTCTCTTTTTTGAACAAGCTAGAGCAGCCATGAATGGTGGGAAAGTGACCGAGCTGCCTAGCGACATCAAGGCACTTCTAGCATCACATGGTATCGACCCATCAAGGCCCACAGCACCATTAAGCACTACTACCAGCCTCCGAGCAGAGGACCAATGGAGTGTCTCCGGACTTAAGTCACCCAAGCCAAAGCTTTCAACTTTACGAATGAAGTTGGCTGAGGATGATGATTTGGATGAGAATGACTTGCAATCAGACAGACTTGGGAGACCTTCCAAGTTTAAGGGTTTTTGTGCTCTTCCAACACAACCCAAAAGGATGTTTAGTAAGTTGTTGTCGATGAATAGAAATCCCAGCGAAAAGAATTGATTGAATTTTGTTCAATACTAGGCACGGTGGTCAATGTTAAGTGTAATTCCTGCACTGGTTTTTTCAATCTTCTAAAAGGCCTTGTAATTTGTAGCTCAAATTAGAAAGTCCTGATGTGCATTGTTAATGTACCTGAATGTTATAAGATTCAAGATTTCCAGAATACAAGAACAAAATCTTTTGGTAGGTGTCAATTTGGGAACCAAAGTAGGATACTTACGTGTCGAATAGAAATTGTAGGATCAGTATTCTTGTGTTCTGTCTAAGAAATCTGCAACAACTCCCCTTGTCTCCTTGTTGCAGCTCACTGGTTCCTCCCTTGTTCATTGCAATTAGTGTTCATTATGTCTTATGTCTGGCAATATGCAGTGCTGATACCATGGATATTTTTGTTTCTCTTGTTTTCCACTAGTTTCCCCCATTGTCTGATTATTTTACTCAGTGCTGTTGGTGCTTGAAGAAATATCCAACAAGAAAACAAAAACTATGCAATTTAATGTAAGGAAAACTAAAAAGATTTTGTGATCCGATCATTATAGACTACTTATAAGTGGATTATCAGATACAGGACCAAAACAAGAATGTCCTATGTAGCAGCTTGTGCTGCTATTCAAATTTGGCATCGTAGGAGACTAATCAGCACATCAAACGGCATGATTAGATTATTGAAATCGAAATCTGGGTTTGATCTTTCACCATCGCAGTTTCCAAGGTTGCTAAACTGTTTTTCGGCCTGCTACGAAGGAATGATTAATGGCGAGGTATAAATTGTACGGACTGTCCACCCGCATATTTGAGATCAATCATGCATGCCTTGGACAGATTTCTCACTGCCCGGCAAAGGGCTGACCTGAAAGTTCCTGGAGTATAATTGGTTATCAAGCAGTGAACTTATCATTCTCCGCGAGTTAATTGTTGTCGTAAACATCATTGCAGTCATTATGGAGTTAATTCCTGTTCTTCTTTTCCTGCTTTTATTCTTGTCGTTCCATCTTTAGTACTTCTTTCATGTTTTTCCAGTAGTTTATTATGTGATACAGCCAAATCATATTGCATCATTCTTCTTGTGTGATTGCTGTTTAATTCTGTTTCCCTAAATTTGGCATAACAAGTTGCTTATTTTATTGATTGTTGACTAAAATTTTAAGTTGGAAGACTAAACTGAAGGAAGTGATGCATAAAGGACCTTACCAATGCTGATCTTTAATTATGTGCTGTAAAGCAAATCTTCAAGAGGTTCAACATAATTTATTTGTACCCGTTGAACACACAGAAAGAGAATAAATTATTGCCGGCTTCTCAATGCCAATCAAACTTTTGTTGGGATGATCATGAGGCCACATTTTGAGGCCAAAAAATCATGGTACCGGCATTGCTCTTGCTATTTTACTGCCTATCAGAGTGGCTTCACGATGTCCTCTAAGTGTTAACTCTCATTCATTATATCAGGTTGAAATACTGAAACCAACATGATGTAGGACAAAGTAACAGAAAAGAAAAACCTAGTCAGGAATCCATCCGAAAACTAGAATTCTCTGCTGAAAGAAAAAATTCCTAAATAATCCAAAATAAGGAATTGAGATTAGTTGCGAGGTTACCTAAAATATTGCTTGCGATAATGTCGGTCAGAGACTGCATCACAGTATCTGACCAAGCATCTGAATGTAGACAGAAGTAGCCAGACGTGGCCTAGCTGAGATAATCTTCATGTCAATCAGTTTCAATGTTGCGAACAAAAGGGAATTTTTCCAGAATGGTTGGGCCCCTACCCAGGCTGCATTTTTGGGGCAACCAATCTAAGCCTCAAATAGTACTTTCAATGGGCCTCTGTCATCTCCCGGCGTCATTTTCCAAATCTCTAGCCAAATTTATGAGGTTGGACCACTAGAGGGGAAGTATTAGTAACTTACAACGCGTTGTTAAGTCGCTTGGTCAGCCATTTTTTGTAGGAATGGACATCATATATTGAATTAATTTCTACATTAGATCTCATACTAAAACAAGAATTATCTGCAAACAGTCAAACACTTAAACACCAATAGAGCCAAGTTTGCAGTATGGAGTCAAGTTTTGCCCTTTAACAGAAGTGTGCTAACTTCATTAGCAGCTTTGTAATGTTCTTTTTTATTGATGAATATAATCAATTTAAAAAAAAAAAAAAGAAAAAGGGGAAGTTCAACAATCACAATTCAAATGATCCGGCATCAAACGAAATAACTGTACAAATGGGCAGTTTTTTTTTTTTGTGATTTCCTTAAAATTAGTATTCTCTAACCAAATCCCATTAAGGGGAAAAGGCAAGAGAAAATGGTAGACGTAGGACTAAAATCCGCATTAAACCAAATAAACATAGCAGCAAGAGTACACACTTAAGGGCTATTACACATAACTGAATTACTGGGCCTCAACTGTGTTAAAAATTAGTAGTGGTGCCATCATCAGAATTACCATCCTTAGCATTCGAGTCTCGCACAGAAGCAGAGTCAATGCTTTTGGTTCGTTGGAGGCTCGGGGCGCGGTGAAGCCTGCATCGGAAGGAACCAGCATGAGATGTTGGAGAGCACAGGCAGCTGTTCTTCGTCGCGCTCGGCTGTCTTGTGAGCATGCTAGGCACGGCAGCAGCAGCAGCCCCAGAAGGAGGCGATGTCATTTGAAACTTTGTGCCACCACTAGAAATGTTGTTATCAGTCTGTGATGGAATCACCAACTTCATTTCCTTGTTCATTATTTGGCCACTCTCCATTGCTGTCAATTTTTCCTGCAACCTTTCAGTAATGTGTGTTATCAACGTAACTACAAATTATTAAGTTCAAAATGTACAGAAAATGAGCAAAATTGACATGGGATGAATCTTGTGACCTGTGGAAACTCTACAATGAACCTGATCAAAAGGGTTTTTTCCTTTTTTGGGATTCTTTTAATGTGCAAGTACAGAGAATCAGAAACAAAAATCTGAAGTGGCTAAAGATAAGAAGAGGGTGATGGATGCGGTGTGCATTGTGATTTAATACCTACAAAGATGGATGTGCACTGTGCAAAATCCCTTTTTTTTTTTTTGCCTGTTTTTTCACGGGTGTGACAATCAGGTCCATCAACGTCCCACCTAAATTCATCACTTTTGTTAATGCTTCAACCACTTTAAAAAGAAAAACCCCATCACCAACAGGACGCAGTAGGACCCTCTCCATCGCAGTTAGCCTCCCTTTTTAACCTTGAGAATCTTGCTAATTGAATCCCGAGTCAGCACACGTCTTGACCGAGGACAAACGCAGGTAATATGGTATTATCCTGACTGTTTGTTACATTTTTGTGATGTGTGTCTTTTTGTTGACTCATATTCAAAAATTCATTAGGAACCAATATTTTAAACATAAATCTCCTTTGTTGAGCTAGTCAATCCTTATGATTTTTTTTTTTAATTTGTTAATGAAGATACTCAAAATTATGTAACATTTGGTATGATCACTTTGAGAGATATAGGCCTGTTTGACAATACTGTTAGAGAAAATACTGTGAGTAAAAGTGTTGTAAACAAAAGTGATAAGAATAAAAGTGTTGTTTCTCGAAATGATATATGTTTAGTAAAAATGGTAGAAATCACTTTAAAAATGTCTGGTAAAGGATGATTATATCTTTTTTTTTTTCTTGAAGTGTCTCTCGTTATCATGGCAGACATTCTCGTGGGTGTCAATTTTCCTATTAGTATCACGAGTTGCAGGGTAGTTGTCTTTCTCCATCTCATGGGAACTCCATGGCCATGTTTCTTTTAGATTTTTTCTTTTTTTTTGTCTAACGTCCCACCTAAGGTTTGATTTAGTTAAAATGAAAGGAAATTTTAATTAGTTTAAATTCGTAAAAGATGCAAAGTTTCTGTCCATTATGCCATTCCAAGGCAATTATCATTAGTAATCATGACAATCAAAGAACGGATCATTAACTTGCGAAAGTGGTTCATCAAAAACAATTATGACACTGTTTTCGTTTTACTACTATTAAAAAAGGCACAAATATGCTTGCCCTTCAAAACAAAGGATTTCCATTACTATTATTTTTATTTTTATTTTTATTTTGTGTCGGTGCTAAAATTTAAATCTTAGTTGCTGGAGCTAAGAACTCAATTGCACTACCGCTAGACTGTACCGCTAGTGGCAAGAAAATCATAATCTTACCCTCCAGCAACAAACGGAATTCACGTCCATATTTTCATTGAACCAGGAGAAACAAAACATTGGGTTTGACATTGTTGTTGTTTTAATTTTTGTTTTTGGAGGGGAAGATTCGGAAAAATAATTTCATCATGATAGAAAACGGACCTTTTTTTTTTTTTTTTTAATGAATAGTGATACATAGCATAAAAATTTTTTAAACATTTTTTACGAATTAACTTTTTTACTGATATGGCAAAGAATTTTCTACAATTTAGTTTTTATTTTTTTAAATTAAATATTATGTAATTTTAGTATTATTTTAAAATTTAAAAATTTTTAAAAAATTTTGTGAAGAAATTTTCATATTGTTTCTTTTTATTTTTTTTATAAGATTATATCCATAAATCTACCTTAACATTTATAATTTATGGTAGACCAATGAAGCATGGACACGGAATATTGTGGAGGTGGGGAGTGTCGGATATATGTTAGATACGCCTAAAAGTATCCGCCAAGAAAACATGAACAGGGCAAAAGAGAAGGATATTACGTGTTGGACACGTGTTTGATACTAACACACGGTGGACATGTGATGGATACGTGTCCGACACAAATAGAAGTGTCTGCTAAAAAAAATTAAAAAAAACATTCGGAAACGGAAAATACAAGTATCTGACATGTTACGGAGAAAGTTGAATATTTTTATAATTATTTTTAAAAAATAAAAAAATAAAAAAATAAAAAAAACTTTAAAAATTATAATTTAATATTGTCATTTGTCTGTAACTTTTAAAACGTTCGAACTCCAACTTATTTTTAGTTTTAACAGAGAAAAAAAATTAATCACAAATATAATACTTTTATTTTGATATTTCACAATAAAGAATGAAAGATCTTACCATATATTTTTTGAATAAAATTTTTTAAAATCTATAATAACTATATAAACATATTTGTAAGTGTTTTTAAGTGAATAAAATTTATAAAGTTGCTAAAAAATATATATATAATGAACAAAAATTTTATAAACTCAATCATATATATATAGGCATCTATGAAGTACGGATACAGACATGACACGATATAGATATGGCGACACACTAACTTTAAACCATATATATAGCCGTGTTCGGACCGTATCTATATTCTAATATTTTTAAGGTTAGTGTGTCACTGTATCCATATCATATCATATCTGTGTCTGTACTTCATAAGTTCGTACTTTATAAGTGTCTATCAAAAATTTTTTTAAAAAAAATTCAGACACATGTATCGAATATGAGAATCAAAAGTCTTTGACACTCTACGAACATGTTTAAAATTTTTATAATTTTTAATAAAAAAAATTAAAAAAAAGGAAAACTTATAAACTTTATTTTATTAATGTGGTGGCTTCAGCTTCACTGCTTCAACTTGTTTTTCCAATTTAACAATTAAAAAAAAATCAAATTGACTTCAAATCTGAATCCCTTCTCTCTCGATCTCTCACGCAATCAAGTACCCAACCACGATGCTCTTGCCTGCGCCTTATCTTCATCTTCTTCTTTCTTATAGATTAGCCTTCTCTCTCTAAAACAACACTATATCTAAAAGGGTGTATTTTTCGTTGATTTGTTCTTTTCATCTTCTTTCAGTTTTTGTTTCTTCCTTCTCTATTGCTTTTCTTTAAAAAAATAATTCTGGTTTTAAAATGAAATAAAAAGAATTTTTCAAATAAAATAAAAAGAAAATGGGATACAATTGACCACTCGAATATCTCAAATCCGAAAAAATTTTTACTTGTGTTGTATTTTCGCTTCTTTGCATTTTTATACGGACCTCGTGATATTGTAACTGTACATATAAATATATATTGACATTATATATATATATATAAACTGTGTCTAAGATATATCTGTGTCCTAATTTTTTCAAGATTGTCGCATTTTTGTATTTGTGTCATAATTGTATCGCTGTATTTGTATCTATACTTTCATAATAGTAGATAACCCAAGTTGGGTGGATTCTCCAAGTGAATGAATTTTTTCAAAATAAATTAATTTTTTTTTCTTTCAGAATTGATAGTTCGACTGTTAAGGATATAGATGATAAGAATAATCTAAAAATTTCAGATAAAAATTACAACTTCTAACTATTTTATCTATTATTAAGTTCTCATACCCAGTGAATTTTATTACGGTTCATGAAACGGTTTTTTTTTTTAGTGGAATTGGTGAAACGGTTGTTAAAAAACTCAAATTGTGAACGAACATGGCCCCTCGATTACAGTTCAAAAGGTAACCGGGAACCGCAAGCCGGTTCACTCCGATTTTTCTGATCCGGTTCCAGGCCGTCTGGTCCAAGTTTAAGCCCAAGTAAAGGGTTTAATTTGAACTTTTTATCGGCTCGCCCATTCTCGAAATTGCTATCGTTTGGGCCAAACCTCAGAAACCAAATCTGGAGTAGCCACTACTCATAACGTTGGGTAATGGGACAAACGTTAAGCTTTAGAAGCTGAAGGCCATAAGAACTGGGCCAGATTCAACCAATGCATCCATGCAAGAACAGAAATTAATGGATTTATAGTTTGTTAAAGCCCGAACTGGACCTTGACTGAGAGAAAGATTCGGTACATTGGGCTGCCAGTTTGACCTCTAGATTAGTGGGTTGGACTGGTGGGTCAATTATTTTTTAAAAAATAATTATTAAATATGTTGTTCAGTTCCTTTTTAACCGAATCAGAGCTAATCAGTAGTTAGTTTAACGATTTTTTAGTCTAATCATCAGTTTTAATTTTGAAACTATGATTGGATTTGAAAATGTCACAAAAAACTTGGATATTTTTTTACATAATATCTCACAATTTATAAGCAAAAATTACCCACATGCAAGTCATGGGTTCGAAATATAGTCAAGATATACTATGAAACTAAAGTAAATCTAAAAATTGCATAATTTTAGAAGCAGATAGTAACCCTTATCAAGTATCATAAAATTTGTTTTTTTTTACAGGTTCAGCGTAAAAGTTCATTCCATTGCACAGTATAATCTAACGCACACAAACTTTCCAGATGAGACTGCCAATATCACCCTACTTTCCCACCAAGAAAAAAAAATGCTTTTCAGGGAAATTCACAGACCTTGGAGATTTAACATCAACCTTTCAATATGGCAACAATGTCGAAACTATTTTGTGTAATTGTGGAAGATCATGAGCAAATGTATGTATCAAAATCACATCAATAATTAAAAATAATTTACCGTTTGAAGTGGTAGACTAATGATAAGTAAGAGTGTATTCTATACTTGCGATTTGAATTTAAGTTTCTGTACTTGTGTTCTATTCTGGTAAATGATTGAGTAGTTGTTGAGTTAGTTAAAGATTGTAACGTAGCGATAAATTTTAGAGTCAATAATCGCCGTAATTTTTTAAAGTAGAAACGCGCTTGACTCTACTGATGTTTGGGTGGTAGGTCTATCCTTTTAGAGGTGGTTGAATAAAGCGTTATAACGAGAATTATTTCAATTTCGACTTATAAATTAATGACGGATATATCTGTAATAGTTTTTTATTTAAAAAAATAAAAAATAATTTTACTGTATAAGCTTGATGGCTTTTCTTTTTCCTGATCTGATTATGGCCTTTTTTTTTCACCGCAAGAACTTCATCATTACAAATAGTAATGCAATACAGTATTAGTGGCGTCAGTCGGGTGAATAAAGGACATGATAGTTATAAAGATTAGGGAAAAAGTGTAAACGTTTGGCCATATTAGAATTAGAATAGGACAAAAAGTTTTTGAATTTTTTTTTAAATTAAAATTTAGAAGTAATATTAATTATATTTAAAATAATATTAAATATATTATAACGGACCCCTAAAAATTATTAAGTTAAAGATGGTTGATCAATACTGTATAAAGGACATGATTGTTATAAAGCGTTTTCTTTTTTTCGGGTTTGGCTGCTGTATGCTAACATGAGCATCGTTTCTAGTCAAATTCTAGTCCAGGCCCCCACCGATTTCAATTATGACTCTTATGTAACATTGCAAGCTTTTAATTATTATTTGTGTACCCAAAAAAAAAAAAAAACACATAAAAGTGATCTCCTCCTTGGAAATTAAATCTAGAATATATCTAGACTTAATTTTTAAAAAAAATTCTAATTTCACAAAGTGAAAGAAAAAAACATTTTCCGTATTCTTTTAGGTTACTAAAATGGGTAGATAAAAATAAAACCCACAGACTTATTAGAAAAGATTAGCCCTAATCTCACTCGAGATAATAAATCTCTACAGACCCAACAAAAATTACCATAAAACTATTCAAAACTGTAAGAGTCATGTGTACATTTAACTACACCGCGTACATTTAACCTATATTGATGACAAGATTCGTTTGTCCTATTCTTTCTTAGCTACATCTCGTTTCTTTGTTAGATAGGCTCGCTGCCCTGGCCCATGGTGCTTGTTCGGCCCATTGGAATTACTTTAAGTGAAATACATAATGCCAAAATACTATTCCAGCATAATGCCAAAATAGTATTCGTGTCCTATTCGAAAATTTTCTAACCTTGTATAATCTCATGATTTAAAGAAAAGAGTCTTATTATGTATAAAAAAAAGTACATCTAAATTATATATATATAGTAATTCAATTAATCATTTTGTATAATAAAAAAATTAATAAAAAATCTATTTTTATTATAATTTGATCGATTGTATAAATTAATTAATTAAATATTACGCGTTCATTTTGTATACATTTTTTTCAATATATATGTAAATTTTCGGTAAAGAGAAAAAGAAAAAACACTACAAAGGATGTTCGAGATTCAAGATTGATTTGTTTAACATGAATTTAAAAATGATGCCCACAATCACTTTCACAGATAGCCACAGATGTTCGCTTTACACAAGTTCTTAGGGAGTTAGGGTTTGACAATAAAGCTCCGAAAGAAGCTAAAAAGTTACCCAAATAAACACATTCTTTATCTTTTAATCCAAAACCGTACAAAGAAGAAAGCAACCTTTCACAAGGTCAACCCAAAGAAAGCAAACAAAAAATCAAAAAGAAGCATGCAAGAGATCTACAGAGAGAGAGAGAGAGAGAGAGAGAGAGAGAGAAGGCAGATAAAAACAAAGAAAGAAACTTTTCAACATAATCACTAGATTGGTAAGCACACACACATACTACCATAGCAACAAACTTTGACAAATTGTTAGGATATGATAATCATAGTTGGGCAGCAAATTAGTCTTCTAGGAAACTAGAACAACAAAATAGAGAGAAACCCCAGAAGAGAAAAGCAAATTTTTGTTAAAGACAAATCTAACTTCTAATTTAAGTTCCAATTAACACGAAGCTGCCATGCACCACATATGTATGACTTGTTGGCCTTCAAGCATTCTGGACCCTGGCTGATGATGATGCATAGGAGGAGGCATTCATGAGATCTGGGTATTGGAAAATATCATCCAAAATGGAGTCCGGACCCACATTATGATGAAGATTCACAGCCGGCATCATCACCTCGTCATTATTGTACGGCACCTCGTATGACCAAACCCCATTGGAACCCTCAGACTGTCCAGGGAGGAGGCCTCCTCCTCCTGGTGCTGCTGCTGCTGACCCCGCGCCGCCGCCCTGGCCATGATCAAGATACAGGCCAAAGGGCTCACACTTCACAAACTGCTCGTCTTTGATCCCACTTGATCTTCTCAACCACCCATCAAATGACGGGTTACTGTAATAAGACGTTTCAGATAATGATGAAGTGGGCAGCAGCACTGGTATTGACCCACCATCTGTAGTATTGCAACTGATGGAGCATTTTGAAGATTGAATCTTTTCGGAGGAGGGTTTTGGCAAAAACCCTTGAATAATTTCTTGTAACAGTCCAGAATCAGAGGGTTCTTGTGGGAAAAACTCCGTGTTATTGTCATCATCAGCAGCAGCAGCAGCAGCTTGTTCCCTTGTCCTTCCAGAGCCCCTGGAAATATAATTCTGATGCTGATGATGATGATGATCTTCATGACTTAGTGGCAGAGCAGTGGTTGCAGAAGAAGAGACATGAGCAAAGCAACCAGTAACATTGGAATTAATAGTGCTTGGCATAGAACTAGAAGATCCATTATTGTTCATGTATGGAAATTGGCCAGATAGAGCTTGGGAATGGTTATAAAAAGAAGGGCCTGATGAAGAAGATTTAAGGAAATCATGAAGGAGAAGCATGTTGAGCGCACCATTATTACTACTTCTCTGTGGCACTGATCCAACGGGGGAGAATTCACTGATGTGGTGGGGGTTAGCAAAAGAGGGCCAATTTGATGAGGAGGCTGTGTTGTAGTGGTGGTTGCGGAAGGGCAGGTCCCTGATGGACGGCTGCGATTGTTTTGGGAAGCTAAACGGAGGGAGGAAATGGTGATGATGATGATCGTTATCAGAAGAAGAAGAAGAAGGTGGGTAGACGAAATTGGTTCGAGCCTTGAGGCCGCGCATGTCTCGGGCAGCACGGTCATAGGCACAAGCAGCCTCCTCGGCCGTGTCAAAGGTGCCAAGCCAGCGCCTTTCCTTCGAATGTGGGTCCCTTATCTCAGCTGCAAATCGTCCCCATGGCCTCCTGCGGACCCCACGGTACCTCATTGTTCCTCCATTAGTAGCAGTAGTAGTAGTAGTAGTACTGTTCCCACTCTCTTTCAGTGTCCTCTTGTTTGTTGTTGTTGTTGTGGGGGCTGTTTTTGTGCATTTTTTCTGATTGTCAATGAAGGGTTCAATATTAAGTGGGTTGGTTTCCAAGGTATTGGAGGACATTGCATTGAGCCTTCTAAGCGCTTCTTCCATTTGGGGCTAGTTCTAGAGAAGGACACTTGCAGAGTGAAAACAAGGTGATGAGACAAAATGTGGGTTTAAAGACAAGTAGAGAAAAAGAATGGGAAAATTAGGTCGAAAGGGATGGGAGCATTTGGGTTTTCTTGATATCAAAAGAGAGTTTTCAAGGTTTGGCACCTGGACTCACTGCTAGTCGTGTAGTGTATTTATAGTTGGGGTTGGATCAAACTCTTTCTCACTCATGTTAGAGAGAGAGAGAGAGAGAGAGAGAGAGAGAGGATGTGTAGGTGGAGCCAGAAGAAAGTGACTGATCTGATTTTCAGCCCATGGCTTATGCACGGGGCCAACACAAAACCCCAAAAAATGGAGGAAAGTGTTACTGTATTAATTGAGATCTTTATTACTTACACGACTTTTACATATACATTCTACTTTATTAATTATAATTATATAAAATAAAATATTTAGTAAAATTTTTTAAATAAAATTAAAATAATATGTATTGTGAAATTTAAAAAATATGTGAATTATTATATATTATTAATTAAATTATTTAATTATTATTATATTAATTAAGATTAGGTTGTATAGTAAAATTTTTATATAAAAGGTTCCAACCCAAAGAAATAATAATACAGTGCCTGAATTCGCGTTGGAGACGTGTCTAATTCATTGACATAATGTAACATTTTGATTAATCTAACGACTAGGATTTTCTACTTGCCCAGCCGCCCTCAAACTGGACTTACTGGAGTGTTATTCTCTTGTATCAAGAGAAAATTAAGCTTTTGTAACCGTTCAGTATCTCTAGTCCGATGAAAAAACAAGTTATTGACATCAGGTTTAAGATATTGAAAAAAAAAAAATTGCTCGACTGAAGCGTAATTTTAGCATATCAATTTTTTATGTTCTTACTCCTTTAATTTGTTTTACCACATCTTTATTATTATTACTTGTTGATGGTCTACCGCTTGTTTTTTTTATAATTACAAGGGACATAAAAGGTTATAAAAAAAATGATATTACTAAAATATGAATATATAATAAAAATATCTTTATACAGTATCTCAACCAATTATAAAGGAGGTATTGGGTTCTGTGTTATTCACAAGCATGGGGCCATGTTATGAATTAGCTGTCCTTAATCATCCCCACTTCTTTTGATAGAGTCTCTAATAGAAGGCTTCAATTTACAAGGGGGAAAAATTATGGGGTCATTAAATTTTGTGCTCCCTATGTTGGACGGACCACCCTCCAGTGAAAAGGACAGTTTTGATGCCACTGTTATGCATGGACTCTCTTTGGATGTTGCCATCCTGATCCTTAATTAATAACAAGATGAAGGAGTTATTTTACTCTATTGTTGGTTTTAGAAAAAAAAAATAATCTTCTTTAATTACACTCCTATATAAAATTAACGAGTATAATTTCTTTCTTCTCATCATTTTTGGTAGTAATAGTAATTACAAATAAAGTGGGTGTTTGTTTTTATATTTCCCAGCTGCATGTTGTTGCTTTTCAGTTTGTAACAAGAAGATACTAAGGGCCTGTTTGGGTTAGCTGTTGAATGTTGCTGTTACTGATTGCTGTTGCTGATTGCTGCTGCTGATTGCTGATTACTGATTTCTACTTGCTGTTGCTGATTGCTGATAAAATTAATAAAGTGTTTGATTAATTTTATACTTGCTGTTACTGTTGAATAATAAAATGTCTAATTTAAACATATAATTTGTGTAGATATATTATATTAAATATTTTTATTTTTATATTTTATAATTTTATATTTTAGAATAATATTTTATAAATAATATTGAGAATTATTTTACTTAATTTTTAACTTTTTTAAAAAAATATTAATTTTTATTAAATTATAAAAATTATTATATTTGAGATTTTTTTTATAAATGTCCACATTAAAGAAAATTAAAGTAAAAAAATATTATTTAAGAATATTTGAAAAAAAAATTATTGAAATTATATAAATACTAATAAAATAAATTAACATATCTAATTCATATGTGAAGTAAAAAAAATAATAGTAAAATTATGTAAATATTCTTTAAGGGTAATTTAGTCCATATAAATTATTATTAATATTAAAAAGTGAAAAGTAATCTAAAAAGTAGTAAAAAGTAGGTCGGAGCTACTTTTCAATCAGCTGCTGTTAGGAAGTCAAATAAGGAAATAAGCAGAATCAAAAAGCAACACTAAAAAATTTATCAAACACCTATCTTCCTACTTTTTAAAGATGAAACACAAATGCACCTCTTCAAAAACTAACTCAAACACCCCCTAAAATATTACAATAAAAATTTTGGGTTTGCAACCTCCCCAGCTGGGATAGCTTTTTGGCACCAAATAGTAACTAATTGAAAAGGTTAGCTTAAACAACTTTTGGGAAGTAATGATTGATAAATGATAATTTTTTTTTTTACTAAATTACCTATGACAATATTTACCTAATTACTTAAAATAAAAAAAGATCATAATTATTTTTATTATTTAAATATGTTACATTATATTAATTTATATAAATACTATAATTTTATTTTATTTATTAAAAATAATAATTAACAAACAACAACCGTTAATAAATAAATTAAACAGTGGCAAAGTATTGCTGTGATTTGTAAATTATGAGAACCAAATGCTGGTGACAGCTAGAGCCACTTATTGCAGAGTAATTGCCTCCAAAAGCAATCGAGATTGGGTTAGGGATGGAAATGATGGTGGGTCGACTTGTGGCTTCGTGAAATATTTGATTGATGCGGATTGAAGTTTTTAATGATGTATAGGAGTAATTATAGGCTTCTTTTCGATGTCCCACCTTTTTTTTCTTCTTGGAATTCATAAAAAAACGCCTAAAAGCATTTCTGTTTTCCACGAGTCTCCCATCACGCATGTAAGGAAGTCAGTATCCTCAGGGGCAGAAGATAATAGAAAGTTGAGTTTTGTTTAGTTTTTTTTATTTCTCCTGATTTACTTTCGAAAAAAAATTTTAGTTTATGTAAGTTAAGTAAGATGAAAATAAAATTAAAATATTATAAATTATTTAATAATTAAATTTTAAAAAATAAAAAACAACTAAATTATAAGATATTGTCCATTAAATTATCTGTCGTGTCAATTAAACAAAGTGTAACCATGCTAATTTTTTTTTCTTTATTTCTAGGAAGTTGAAGAGAACACAACAGGCAGCTCTTTTGTGATTATATCATTCTGAATGATTGCACTGGCGGCGCTCAGAAATTGTTCCTCCTAAATTGGTTTCTGTGACTTCCTTTTTCTCTTCCTGAATCGATTTCTTAATTGAACATTTTCTGCAAAATTTCATTGGGTGCTGGGTTTTCTTTTTTTCGTTACTGATGGTTATTAAAGGGTTTGAAAACCAAGGATTTTTATGGTCACATGGTGTTGTCTCTCTGGTATAGAGGGGTTTAATAGGGTCTTTAATCAATGGGGTTTATAGGTTCTGTTGGTAGACGATGGTGACTTAAAATAATTTTGTTTTTTGTTTTCGGGATGTACTATGGATGGTCAGCAAAAGGTAGGAACCTTGTCGACTAACCCAAAAGTCCTATTCTGTTACTAATATCATCCATTCATCTAACTTATCTTCGGGTTACAAGTAGTTGCTACAACTAATGAATCCTCAACTCATTGCTTAACTTTCCCAAAGAAAACAAAGAGAATTTATTGGTCAAAAAAAAAAAAAGATAACAAAGAGAATCCCTACCCCCCTCCCCCCCCCCCCCCCCCCCCCCACCCCCAAAAAAAGAAGAAAAGAAAAAAGTTAAAAATAGTCCCAACCCAACATAATTACTAAAAACTTGGGACCTTTCGATACTATTAATTAGGTGATTTAGTGGTAGAGTTAGATAAACTCTCAAATTTTGGAATTAAATCTCAAAAATTTGGGAATTTTTTGATTCCTAAAAAGCATCGTGTCTGGTGTTTTAATATGTTATTGCAATGCAATTGATTTACAATATGTTATATGTTGCTAGATTGATCACTTGTGGTTTGCTAAAAAAAGGTTAATCACTTGTGGGGTTATACGAAAAGTTCTATAAATGGATATACTATTATAGACATGGTTGAAAATTCCTCTTATTTATTATAGTACCTATACTAAAATTATTCAACCATTTTGTCTTATTTAATGGGCATATTGAAATAAATCTTCTGCAATCTTCAACTTCGAAACTTGCATGTGGACCCAAATGCATCTAATAACACAAATTGCGGCCACAATTTCAAACAACAAAGAAAGTTTATAGGATCAGTGTTGGAGAAATCTAAAATTTTTAGGATTTTTATTTTTTGCAATTAAGTCAAAATCGTTTTAAGTTTTCAAACTATTCTTAAATTTTTAATTTTCATTACAAATGAGTCATTTCATATATCGGAGAAAGAAGAAAAATTCAGTAACCTCTTTGTACCAATACGTAGGATTTTTGCAAGTGCAAAAATTTATAAAAGATTTAGAATTTTTCAAGAACTTGGCCCTGTAGTTTTTCCTTAACCTATATATATCAGTATACAACAAATTTTTATTATATGAATGCAGATTGTCTTGATACGGGACAAGGCACAATAAAATATTGTCTAGATTTTTTTTTTCAAAAGGACAAGCGCCCAATAACATTTCACTATCACGACAGTTGCTCGCACCATTGTTTTTTAACTCCGAAGATATATTTGAATACAATTATTTACTAATTTTATTCTTTTTTTTAGTGAGTAAAATTAATTTATAATCTAAAATTATTTAAATATTAACTTAAATTTTTTTAGTTAAGTCTACCTCACATGTTATATGATGTAAAATTATGAGTAAGTTACACTTATTTAAAAAATAAATCAAAATAAAAATCTCTTTTGAATACAAATTGCTTAAATTTGTACAAAGATATCTCCAACAACTTCCCATGACAAGTCAAGGTGCGATCCGTCTCTGAATTATCATAATACATCCAACAACTTTAATGTGCAATAGGATATGATACTTTTTTTTTTCTAGATTCTTCTCATCCACATGTAATATTTCAATCATGAAGAAGCAAACAAAAAATATCATTTATTTTGTTCACTAAATATTTTGTTGAGTTGTAAATTATAAAATCTTACTATTTTTTATTTTTATAAATTTTATATATTTTTTTCAAATTAAAACCTAACACCATAAAAATTTAGATTTAAATTCGTAATTATTTGATTAAATCTTAAATATGGCGACTAATTAATGACTCACGGCCTTTTAAGGTAATCATCCTCCTTGAAGATTACAGAACGCATGATCACGCTATCTCTACTTTCTCTTTTCTGTTTCTAGTTAACAAGCGCCTGCGGACTTGACCTCCAGCACATTGATAAACGATATAATCAGTGGCCTCCTCAATTTATCTGGTGAGTCACTTCATGATATAAGACATTATTTTATAGTTGTTGTCCATGCTCAAAGTTTGACACTAAAATAATGCACGCGAGAGAAAGGACTACTCGTAAGCGAGAGTTAAATTATGTGAATATGTTTAACGAGATATATGAAAAATATATAATTAATGTAATAATATTTAATATATTTTTATTTTTTAAATTTAATATATTTTTTTATAATTTAATAATTTAAATTATTATATATTTATCAATACTATAATCTCACAATTGTGTGTCTTAAAAGTTTTTTTTTTTTTTTTAAGTTTGGGGGAGTGGAAACCACAAAAAAATGTGATGAGCAGAAAGATTTTAACGACAAAGAAGAGATCTTGTCAGAACAAATGGAATTAAATGGTGATCAGCTTTTTCTCATTAGAAAATTTTTACAAATTCCAGGGGTCCCCGCTAGAGACTTTCTGGCTTAGACATGGGAATGCAGTAAAAAAATCCATTGTGTAACAATTAAAAAATATATATTTATTATATATTATGGAATGTCTTAATTATATGCCTTTCACGTCCTATCTGCCCCCGTTTCATACCATCTCGCGGACACTTGATGAGGAGGAAAACTGTAAGGAAATTCCTTTTCCCAATGCAGAAGTCGTCAGATTTTTTTGATAGATTATATTCATATTGCGAGAAAATTTTGGCATAATTTGTCGTGTGATGCCGACAAAATCTAAGGGGATATCTGAATTTATGCTTTGTTTGATTTTTTTGAGAAATTATGAGAAAAATCTTATAAAAATATTATTATTACTCTATTTCTTTTTATTTTTAGTTTATGTTAATTTTATGTAGAGTTATTATATATATGTACTAAAAAAAAGAGTTATTATTATATAAATATTGATAAACTAAGATATGAACCAATTAGGGTGAATATCATAGTGTGTATATATATATTGAATTATATCTTTCAAATTTGAAATCTTATTATCAAAAATTACAAAAGTTTTGTAAGAAGCAAAAATCAATTTATATTGGCAGGAATTTAATTTCAGGGTATAATTAATATTCTTTGATATGACAAAAAAATAAATTGATGTTTTTTTTTAAATAACTATAAAGAATTGATGGAATTATATATTAAAATCAAATTAACATGAAACGAATTTTGGTCTGATACATGAAACGAATTTGAAAAAGAGTAGCACAATATTACTGATTAATAAACACGTATATCAAATTTGACAAATTCTGCACCTGCAAAAACACATTTAATGGACAATAGTCAATGCCGCTAACATTAAGCAAACTGTTATACCCATGCTTATGACTCCCACAATAATTAGGAAAATAATGACAAAATTTTCAAAAATTGTATAATAAAATATCTAAATTATTAAGTATGTGACTCATTTTTTTTTTCTCTTTTGCTTTAATAATGTTAAAAAAGATGATCAATTTTTGTAATAATAGTGTGAGTCAAGATGTTTTATGATATAAATTTTGTGATACATATCATTTCTCTCATAAAAATAACTCTTTGGGGGCAATAAGTCCATAAGAGGTTGGATGAATATGTTAACCCAACTTTTGGTCTCGTCTCATTCACGCAATAACAAACAAACTTACGATGTGTTTTTTTTTTTTTTTTTAAGAAAAAATAATTGTTTGGCTAATAACTTTTTGGCATTATTCCACAACCTTGGATATCCAAACGCAATATTGAATTTTGTCATAAGCAATATATTTCAGGGGCATCTTATGAGTAACATAACTAAGATCACTATTTTATCTCAACACAAAAGTAACTATTATAAGCATATCCCAAAAATAGATTACATGTAAAACTTATAAAATTTTGTCAAAAATGTAAAACTTATAAAACTGTTGTTGATAGTTCGTCAGCAAGCAAAACTTCTAAAACTGCTGTTGATAGTTCATCAGCAAGAACGACGTTAACCAAATGTTAAACCAAATACTTTTTTAAACACAGTATTATCGATGGTGATCATCATTATAAGAGCACGGGAATTTGCTTAATTGGTTGGGTAACGAAGCCAATCACAGATACAGGGTTGGCTTTGCTACAAAGTTACTTCAAGTTCTTTTTTGTTTTTTTTATTAACTGTCAAATCTAACTCAAATAATTTACTTCAAATTCTAACGGTTCCTTACTGTTGTATCACCCTCCAACTAAGCAACCAAATAGTTGATTCGACGTTGTAATTTGCCAACTGATGCTGTGCTGGCAAGCTTTCTAACACTTTTTTTTTATAGCCAAATATTTTTATATTATATACAGAAAATTATATTACATGAAAAACATGTTATAAAATATATAACAGATATATAATAAAATACTACAAAATTATAAAAAACTTTTGTGTTATATAAAGGATTTTCAGTATTATTTAAAATATTTTTTATATTATATAAACTTATTCTACTTATATTTATCTACATGAAATTGCATCGTACATATAGTTGTTTTTATTATAATTAAAAAAAATCTTTGGGAAAAAAAAAATCCACATTCTGCAGCCATCAATACGAGTTCGTACTTCGTACATGAGCATATCCGAATCAATTGCCTTTTTGGCAGAAAGATGAAGATACGCTTACGGCTTCCACACCCAAATCTGTGAATTCCCGCTTTCCCGAGTTGGACTACAATTAAATTTCCCTGGCGATTTATAATGAATTCATGATGTGATATAATATTTTTCCTTTTTTTTTTTAATCAAAAGAGAGAATATCTTGATACAGAGAAGTGTTGGTACTACAAAAAAATTCGAATGCTACACGGATAATGATTAATAGAGGGGATGATAACAAAAGTCCTCTAAACCAAAACAAAAAGGCTCGAAAAGTTCATTAAAATGATAGATTTTACAGAAAACTTAAGTAGATATATATAAGTAAATGTATGATAGATACGTAACAATATATATTATTAAATTATAAAAAATATATTAAATTTTAAAAAATAAAAAATAAATAAATTATTAAGTATCATTAAATCAACTATATACCTTTTATATACTCACATATATATCTACGTAATTAACCTTTAGATTTTATTAGAAGTTTTGTTACATTTTTTGATGCAACTCAAATGATACCATTATTATCGTCTTGAGTTCTACCATCAATTGTGATTTTACTAACGAATGTTCGACTAATTGGGACTATATATACTGTGACAATAATCTTTTTTTTTTTTTTAGGTTATAAGAGAAGTCCAAAGGGTAAAAATAATTGATAATAAAGTTATTAAAACTCGAATACCTAAATCAAAAGGTTTCAAGAGAATGTTTGAAATAATTGTGTTAGAAATAGGGTATAATGAATTTTTTTCTTAAATTCAAAAAAGTTTAGGAGCTTCATGTATTTAATATGAACGGTTGAATATTTAAATTCAAAAAATTAATTAAAGAAATCCAATAATTTATTTAAGCCAAGTTACGGATTGTTGCTCTTTTAGATTTGCATCTATTATGCGTTAGACAATTCATCGATGAAACATTAGGTAGAATAGGATAAATGTTCTTTTGATGGGTGAAGTGTGGCATGGGCAGTCTTGTGATTGTAAAGCTAAAATTGGATGAAGAGCCTTCAAGTGAATAAAATAATTTTTTTAAGAATAAAATAATTAGTACATTTGATAGGTACAGTAAAATAAAATAAGATAAATTATTTTTATTTTACTCGGTATACAATAAGAAAAAACTATCATATCGAAACATCTATTTATAAAAATAAGAAAAAAGTGGTGATATCTATTAGTTTTGTCAAAAAAAAATTGTGGTCATGCACGGAGAGATATCAAGCAATAGAAGCAAACTGATTATCTAGAACTACGTCAACCATAAGAAATCCACCAACCTTCTCACAGGTTCGGACCACCCAATTGATGGTTATCTTATCGTAACCTAATCAGCATCAAACTCAACTTAATGCGATAGTGGTGGATTGGGCATCATGGGATGGCATGCATGCTGAGGCAAATAGAAAAGGGATTGTAGAAGTCAAAGCTAAACATTCTTGGAAGAACCTAACAGGTGAAGTTGAGTTACAACCCTTAATAAACCAACAGAAATCCCTCAGTCTCGCTTACGATGCAGGTGTTTATTTACGCAGAAAAAAGGGGAAAAAAAAAAAAATCCATCTTATTGCTTTTGAATGGAAAGAACTTTTTGAGATCCAAAAATGCCCAGGCAGCCCTACAAGTCTAACAAAAGCTCTGCCCTATATATACAAACACTTAAAAAAGCCTACATTGAGAAAAGCTCAAACACATGTAACATTGCGAAAATCTCCTGCGTTGGTCGCAACTATAACGTACACCGCGTGGCATTATCGCTGCTATGGCTTTTAATTCTCACACTCCAAGTCTGACAAATCGCAGGTTAATTGTGATAGGCCTGCCCCCATAATAAGTTCGTAGTGTAAAATTAATGGAAAAAAATTTGGTAGATATATAAAATTTTTTAATTATATTTATATGTATTTATTTTTTTTAAGTAATTGTGATTATAAAAAGTGATATAAAAAATATTATTATTATTATTATTTTATATTTTTTAAATTGTGATTATACAAATAATAATTGCAGTTGCATAAAATTGATATGTATAGAAGCAGTTGAGAAACTTATATCTGTGCATATAATGAACCCTAAATTAATATTAGTCTTAGCTCAATTTTTGTAAAGAATTATTATTGATGAATTAATTTCAGTACTCTAACAATATTTGAATCGTATATATATATATATTACAATTCACTTTGTAGATTTATTTTTTATATTAATTATGACCATGTAATATAGATCAACTTCACTTTAAAGAAACTGTAAAAAGTTTACATTTAAGTATTGATTGATATGGAGTGACAGAGAGCTTGAATTTTTTAAAGGTTCCAAATTGTAAACCACAAAGTGGATAAAAATTGAAGACATTTACCGAAACACAACTCACTTTGTACTATTATGAGCGTTAAATGAACATTTGTGTTTTTATCTTTAATTGCAATAATATGTATTAAAAAAATAGAAATATACACCAACAATCTGGAATGTACTAAATTGACTGCAATGTAACTCTACCTTTGGCTTAAACATTTTTTTCATAGTGAAATTTGCGACTTGACTGATGTAGCTAAAAATTAAGATTTCTCAAATTTTACAAAATGACAAATTTTCAAATTTGGTCCAACGCTAATCTCCATGCCCACATGGCCCCTGCACCTTTTGACAAGCTTGATATAGAAGATCTTTGGATGAGACCACTATCAAAATGACTGTCGGGTGGTCAGTTTTTCTTTATCGAAACCATAGCCGTATTGCATTTGCATGCCCACTTGGCAATTCCTCTCGCTCGAAGAATTCGCAAAATTGCAGCAGAAAAAAGGGGTTGTTTCACACCGAATCGAACCTCCAAGATAATGAATCTCTCAGACCTTTTCAGGACGCTCAAAAGCACAACACAAATTAATGCTGGCAGTCTCTGCATCTCTAGGTACTTGTTTGTGTGAGTTTGTTGTGTGTGTTTGTTGTGAGTATGTCTGTGAACATTGGCCACGCATGGAAAGGTTCGTTAAGAGCTAGAGCTAAGGGATGCCAAAAAATGAGAACCAAATTGGCTGGTGTATTATAACTAGTTACTGGATTTTATGTCTTAGTGGGAGAAAAGGAGTTCAATCCCCACCTTGAGTCTCCTTCACCTGTACATACCGTCCTCGGAGAGGAAAAAAAAAGAAATACAAAAAAAAGCAGTACATTCATTCGTGGCCATATGGATGGTGATTATACATATACATATACATACATACCACACACATATATATGGTGCTGCAGAGGTGTTTATTTATATATTTATTTTCAATGAAATGAAATAGTTTAGGCAGTATCCTAAAAATCTCGTCAAAAAATATTATGTCTTATTCTGAGACTATTAAATCACTGAATAGTTACAGTGAGTTCAATATCAAAATAAAAAATATAAATTTAATTTTATTAAACACTTTAGGTGTATTTAAATTTAAAATCTTTTTAATGACACATTCAACGTATTATCTTTAAACCATGTCACTTAAGTAGTGCAGATACATTTATTTATAGACTTAATGCAACCAAAGCCTAGATAAAGTTTGTTGAAAATGTGACCAAATTTTTCAATGAAGTATACTTTTTCACGGTTACCCGGATCTTTTTGGTGCGTACGGTTACTTGGATCTAACTGCACTGGCTAGCTAATCATATCTAGCTAATTCTATATTCCTATGGATATTCTTTCTAGTCACTAAACCAGTGATATTAATTATATATCGTACAAAGTAACTGTTTTGCATGACGATGGGAGCCTAAAATCTAGCTAAACGTCAATCGAGATTATTTGCTGTATATACGGTTTGTTTAATTAATAAGATTCGATCAATTAGTCGACTTGATCGAGGCTGTGGACCAACCATTTGACACTATAATAATTGTCATGACATTAAATATTATGAAAGGATAGGAGCGTACTACGATTAATGTGATTTAGTCGATTTGAAAAATTGGATCTCAATGAAAGATTTTAAGATTGAATTTTAATAAAATTAAATAATAAAATTAAATTTATGATTTATTATATAATATTAAAAAATTATAATTATTTGATTATTATTTTAAATACAGAATTGTAATATTTTGTGATAAGATTATAAAATATTATTTTTTTTATTTTTATAAAAAAAAAATAAAAGAAAAGAAAAGGATTGTTACGGACTCAGCTCAGCCTAATCAAAAAGCTAACCAAGAAGTTGTTAGATTTATATGTCAGAATTAGGTCTTTATCTTTGATCTCTAAAATGTCTTCTTAAGGTCGATTTAGCATAGCGGTACATAATTGATATTATATTGATCAATGGGTCGCACCATTTCTAAGCTTTTTTATTACATGACTAAATTGAATTGGGATGAAAGAAGCCGAATGAAGAGACACGATATGGTGAATAATTCTGATACTCTTTTATGAAACTCTACATCCATCTCAAAAATTAAGTCACTAAGTGATAAAACTCATAAAAGCTTAGACACTATACCAAGAAATAATTATTGAACAAAAAAAAAATTTAATCGAGACAATGATTTTATCATATATTAACAATTCCCTAATTTCCATGCAAAGATAAGGACGTGGTCTTTTATGTATGTTTACGTCTTTTTAATTTCATCATTAGAAGTTCATTAAAGGTTTTTAATTCTTTTTTTTAATACAGTTGGAGTCAGACCAAAATTTAATTATTTTCTGTTAAGAAACACTCTAATAATTAAGAATTAAAATTTTCATGTTCAAAACCTTGTGTTTTAATTCTAAGAAGAGATGAGTGTAGGGTTTATGAAAAGGGAAACAGTCATCTTATTGTATAACTTACAGATCAACGGACCACTTAATAGATTAAAAACAAAAAAAATTGACTATCAGTAAAATTTAGAGTTCGGGAAACTAAGTCTCATCCTAATTAATTGTATATTTTTGGGACCACTAATATAACGTTTGAAACCAAGATCCAGACCTAGAACCCCTCAGTTCTTAACAAGACATTTGAAAATGAAAGTTAGTGTTGCTTAGCAACTCTTCACGAGTCATAGTTAGTCTTTAAAATTTTTATTTTTTCAACGTACATCAAAATTAAAATTCACAAAATTTTGAAAATTTTAGAAAATTGCACACTTCCACCCTCAAAACTTATCTCCACAGCTTTGTTGATCATATGGCCATACGTTTTAATAATTCAATTGATAATTCACAATGTATTTTTTCGATCTATTAGGAAGTCTATTAGACTGTAAACAATTTTTATAGACTATATAATAAGAGTAATTTTTTATATTTTCATAAATTTTACAACTACTTTCTAGAATTAAAATTCAATATTTTAAAGATATAAATTTTAAATTTTAACAATTTAGAGTATTCCTTAATGGACATAATTCGCAATCTATTACTAAACCAAACAACTCCAAAGGAGTCAACATGCCGCAGAAGAAGGTCGCCTAATAGCTAGCCGATAAGGTGACTGCGAGCCCGCAATATACTCAATAGGGAACTTGTTGTTCAACTTTGTTCGCACATTAATTTTGAAATCGGCTGCCATTGAAGCTAAAATCAATCCACGTGCTACATCCTATTCGGCGTTCCTGTTGATTAACTTATTGTTTACAGCAAAGCATGAGGGTAACTAAACAACCATTAATAATTGTTATTTGTCAGACAACGACAATAACTTATTCTAAGGACTAACTTAATTGTTGTTTATAAAATTTTAATTCGTTAAGTTGTGAATTATATAATAAAAATAATTTTTTTTATTTTTATAAATTTTATACCATGCTCTCATAATTAAAACTAACATCTTGAAAATACGTGTTTAAGTTTTTCATCACCAAACTAACCAGAAGTCCAAAAATTAAGTGCCACATAAGACAAAGTGCTAGGGAGAGCCGTCTCTTAAACTTGTGTGGGTCCCCAGAGCGATCTTATGATCTAGGCTATGTCGCTCATAACGCAAGATGTCGCTCTTTTAAGAAGAATATGTGGCATATCTCCCACATTGGATAAGATCTCAAAGGAAAAATAGTCTTCGAGTTAGGTACTGAGATATATAAGAAATCAATTAGGTCCATTTTGGGGTGTAGTTTGCGTTTAATATAGAATACATTTTCTACTTTCATTTCACAATTTAAATTTTTAAATCGAGTGATTTCAAGTAATATCCGAGATTTATGGGTGAGTTTAAATTTGCGGTTTCTCCACAGTGGTGACTTAGGTTAGTGTGAAAACTCCATGTCCATCGTATTATCACATAGAGCTTCAATATATGTCCTAATTATTCATGTGTTTATTGATATTTTAAATATAATAAAACTGATAATTTTTATAATAAAAATTAAAAATTATTATTTTTTAATTGTAAATATTATCAGTTTTCTTATAAAAATTATTAATTTTATTTTATTTACGACATCAATCAAGACACTAAAAATTGACACACAAACATTTTCTCTCTCACGTCACAAACGTTCATTTCTTGCGGGGCTGGAGTCGGGATAAATCATATTTATGAGACAAGGGAAGACTGCTATTGTATAGTCCGAATAAAAAGCAAGTTTGAGATTGCGATTTTTGGATAACCTTTAAGGCAAATGTTTGAACTTTCATGTCTATACATTTAGCACGCATATGACGACTTATGTGCACTAATCCATGCTTGAAGATAAGAATAAGCAGTTTACCAAGCTCCTTAACAATAAATACCGATGGCGCCCCAAAGATCAAAAGTTTGAAGAACAATATAATCAAAACTTTAAATCATTTCTTTTAGGCTTATCTGTTGAAAACAAAAGATAGCAAGTGTGCCGTACATCTGAAAACTATTCGTACATTGTTGGTTGGGCCATGGGAGATTTTGGAAGCCCATTACCGAATCTTATTTGTCATATTGTTTAGTCCTGAAATATAAGTACTTTGCTCATGTAATCACTGCCGCAATATAATTATTTTTTGAGCATAAAAAAAATATATATGGTATGGATGTTAGTCATTTTTCTTGCAGATTCAAGCCAGGGCTTGCCCTTTAACGTCTTAATTTAACTTTTTCATAGAAAATATCCATTATTCAGATAGGATTGAACGAACCGTGAGTAATCACAATAATTACTAAATGTGAAAACAACGATAATACTTCTACTTGTACCTGCTGTTTTATTGGGAAAAGCATAGTTGAGCAAATTTGAACTTAGCTTAAGTGCGTGAAAACGCACAAACTAATCACCAAGCTCTGATGTCTGGCAGAATTACTTGCCATAATATAGTAGCTAGTAGTATGGTGACAACGTAAGTAATAAAACTACAGAGGCACAGCATGCACAGGGACGAGATTTATTAGAGAGAGAGAGAGAGAGAGAGAGAGAGAGAGAGAGAAATAGCTGATAACAAGCAATTGGCAACTTTGCCCTACAGATGAGTCAGTTGTGGCAGACCATCCCTGAACTTTTTGTTCCCTAAACAAAAATCCTCTCTACTACTCTCTGCTATGCCCTCATGCACGAACACTTTTTTTTTTTTTCTTGTTTTTATCTCTTCAGCTTATAAACCTCAGCTACAAAAGCCTGCTCAATTGGGTAGCTTCCTCGCCAGCCCCCAGCATTTTTCTGCTCAGAAAAAACACAGTGTCCTATGGATGATGGTTCAACGTCCGGCCAAACCTGAAAAAATGAATACATATGCATGCCAATTCCATGCATGACCCATCATTCCACCACCTGACACCTTGTACGCTTCCGCAGTCCTGTCACCTCCATGCTTGTGTGTGTGTGTGTGTGTGTGTGTGTATGTATGCTGTGGCTAATTTAATGACCACCCCAAAAATGTTTGTTGCTTACAACATAAATGAAAATTAAAAAAGCAACAGACCAATTCCTGTATGTCCATCATCATAATATTAGCTAGAGTAAATGTCTTGTCGCCCATAGGCATTACAGAGTATACAGGCCTTTACGCTTTGATCAAAGGGTCTAAAGTTACAGCCCGTTATCACAATTGCAATTGTGATTGCAATGGTGTCCGCAATATTGCCATGGCATTAGGTGCATAAATTACAACCGTGGCTTGTGTAGTTAAGATGATAAAGGAGTTTATTTTGTGTGAGAGATCAGGGCTTTAAGTTTTTACCAAATCAAATGGTAAGAGGCTAAATATGGATAGAGAAATGAAAAAGAAAAAAAAAAAACTTTAACAGTTACGACTTAAAACTAGCATTGTCTGACAAGAGATAGTTGGGATTTTATACCTTGCACATTAATATGGAACTGGAAGTGGCAAGTTTGTCCACATTGAAAACTGTACAAGATAGAGCGTCTAAGTGTCAACGACAACAGGGGAGCTTAATTCTTGTAACTTCTCATACCCCTAATTTATGACATGTCGGATCTGAGGCAATAGAAGGTCAAGAAACGTTGCTTTCGCATAGATTCATTGCCATCATTTTGCCTCCAATAATCAGCCTCCAATTATGTGCCATGTGTTATTTTCTTTTCTGAAGGAAAAGATTTGACAGTTTTACTTTAATAATTTTAAAATAAAAATTAAATTATATGAATAATTAGATAATTAAATTTATGAAATAATAAATAAATTATTACATACCGTTAGATGAAATTATATTACTATTTATTAGTACTTATTTAAAGTCGTATAATATTATCCTTTTAGAAAATAATAGATCCATGGATAAAGGGTTAGGTATAGAGAGGAAGAGAGGGAAATGGAGAAAAAAAATAAGTTTGGCTCCAACAATTTGTTTTAAACGTATGATGTGAAAAATAGTTAATGTCAATATATAAAGGTCGAAATTTTATATATAGCACACATATAATGAGAAAAAAGAATCGTCACACCTCGTCCGATAATCTCTCGTTCTTATATCAGTGCCTTTTATTTTTATTTTTTTTTATTTATTTGTCTTTCCATGCATATTCAGCAATCATCTAGTATATTTTTGAAGTTTTTACATTTCCAAAAATATTTACAAAAAGCCTTATAAAAAGTCAAGGGCCTTCAAATCTTTAGGTATATCTTTTTAGGCATATAGCAAGCCCTAGGGTACTCATGCACTTAGTATCACGGCTGCACTGCACTAGCCACGGTTCACTTAATGTGCATTAAATTCTGTGAATTCTCCTCTCCCTCTCCCTCAAGTTTCCAGTTTTTTTTTTTTTTTTTAATATCAGTAATAGGATTATTTCAGAATATTTTTATGGAAAGTTTTATGACCCAAATGTTATCACAAAATTTCATTCTTAAAGTATATCATCGATGAAATATTGAACAATTAATGCAACAAAACACATGATTTGAGATCAAGTTTGTCATGTTTAGTGTATAGAGAATTACCCATTATTTCTTTTGGTGCCAAAAGAAAAACTCCAGCCTTAATACAGCCAATCACATTGATCTTCATCTTCAATGCGGGTCTGCATAATGAATCTCTACGAGTACAGAACTTATAGGCTGATTCCCATAGATGAAAACTGGATTTTAAGAGATTTCTAAAGATATATAAATGTTTATGTACTAAGGAAGTTGAATAGCCCGATTGAGTTCCCCAATAATGGGCCACTTATTCTCAAGGGTCTAGTCCTACACAACACATGATTGAAATGCACTAACAAAATATGGTTAGGTACGTGCAAGATTCACGTTCGGTGTCCCCTATGCTTCAACGTGAAGGGGATGAGAGCTATCAGTGCTATCCTCATAATGAGGGAGGTTAAATCATGACGTTAATTGGTAACTTCGACTTCGACTCATAGGACAATGATGATTCTTCAACCTCTTCTTTTTGCTGTAAAAAGAAATAAAAATAAAAATAAAACTCTATCACAGTATACTTACTGCCTGAAAATCGTATACAGGATTTCCAACACATTGTATGTTGGATCAATGTTCTAATCGGAATCGGAGGAGACTTTTTTTTTTTTTTTTTTTGGTTAATGGAGGAGATATATATTTGCCAAGTAAGAGTAAAAAATGAGAGAAGAATGGGGTCAGTCTGTATATTAAAACCCATGGCCCAAAGTGTCTCTCTTTCAACAAGTCCAAGATTCCTGGAAGTGCATCAAAATCTCCCAGCCCACCAAAACCCACAAAAACAGCACCACTAATGGCTTGGGGCGCCAGTCTCTTAAAGAGAACTTCAGTTATTAAAACCTTAGATTTTCATTTTTTATATTTTAGATTTTAATCTTGAAAAAGGAGTATAGGATTTATGGGATGGATATAACTACTCTTTTATATAGCTAACAGCTTAATTAACATTTTAATGAAAAAATAATAATCAATATGGGACAAAATAATAATAAATATAGGTTGTAAATTGTTGGGCTTCGGCACATGGCTTATAAACGATATAGTTGACCCAAAAGAATAAGGATAATACTGTGATTAGATAAGGTTGATAGATCGGATCAGAATGAACATCAAACTTTTAGCTGAATTTCCTGTGTTTTCACAATGACAAGTGTTTCTTCAAACCGCAATTAAATTTTCGACAAGTAATAATTAACTCATAACGTAATCATGAATAAAACATTCCAAACACAAGTTCAGATCATGTAGCCAATTGATAAAATAAGATATACGCATATACATTAATGTACCGTCCGGCCTGCTTTTCAGTGGCTCAATTTCCACTAACATAAGGATCCAAATTTCCCACCCCCCCGCACCGAAAAAATGATCCCATTTGGCAATGAAATGAGCATCGTTATGTCCCAAATTCCTGCACTTTGAGGAAAAGGATTTAAATTTAAGCACTAAAATTATGTAAAAATGTACAACTACGCATGAAACATAGAGTATGATACATGATTATATGGTTACAGCAAAGTTTGAACGGAATTTGATGGTACATAGAACATCGAAAGTCACAGAAGATATATACAAACAATTTGTAGAAAGAAAAGTCCAAGAAAATTCACAGCATCAACTTTTACAAAATTATGTACAGGAAACTCTGAGAAGCCATGAGATCAATAAAATATCACAGCAGTTCGTCCAGATATGGATCTCTTGGAGCTTTTTCTCCACCCAGATATCCCGAAATGCCTTGAGAAACCCCCGTCACCAAGTTATTCAACCAGGAGGTGCCCCATCCCAGCCATTTAGATTGCGGTTGTTGCTGGTTTGCCTCTTGCATGCTCCTCCGCTGTTCATCAGCAATCATATCCTGCCACGCTTTTGCCATAAACTCCCTGAGAGCTTCAATCCCCTTATTCACAACGTCCTTTGGAGGAACGATGAGTGGATTCTCATCCAGGTTGAGCTTACTTAGATTTTGAAGCCTACAAAATGAGTAAGGAAGAACTCGTATTTGGTTGTTACTCAGATCAAGCTCCCTGAGGTTGGTTAGATCACCAATTGTTTCGGGAAGCTCAGTAAAGTCACTGAAGTTGCTGCTCACATTAAGGACTTCCAGAGTTATCAATCTCCCAATTGCATGTGGCAGGCCGCGGAGCTCATTAAAGTGAGCATCCAAATATCTCAAAGATTTCATTTCGCAGATAGACTGCGGAAGGAAACAGATCTTATTCAGCTGGATAGAAAGCCTTTCAAGATTCATCAGTCCATACCCAATATTCTTCGGCAAAGACATCAAGTTGTTGAAGCTTGCATCCAGCTCAACCAATGAACTAAAACAGAGTTCAAACGTACTTTCTTAAAATTAAAGAGCATGAAGAAACCAGAAACCAAAGAAATTTATTCCTTCGAAGTATGAAAGTAGATAAGGTAAGAAAAGCAATCAACTAATGAATATCACACCTGCAAAGCGCAATGCTTTCTGGAAGGGCTTTCAACTTGTTTCCAGAGACATTCAGGACCTTAAGCTTACGCAACAATCCTATTGAATCCGGCAGCAACTCTAGCATATTAGAAGATATGTCAAGCTGCTCAAGCAATTCAAGTCCTGCTATCGAATCAGGAAGGACCTGTTATCCCAGACATTTGAATGAGATATTAATCAGATAAAAGAGGAAAAAAAAATCCTAATTAAGCTATTTCTCAATTCACTAAATAATATCCAGCAGCCACATGAACCACAATCTGAGATTCTTCAATTCCCGAGTTACCAAGGACGCCGGAGGCTTGTGAATTTGTTCCACAGGCTGCAGCAGGTTCTCACTCATGTAAGACTATCAATCAATGAATTTACAACTTTTTGATTCAATAACTATTAATGCATAGTTTAGCCAATGTCCTCAATTGCTTTTTCTTAATTGATTGTTATAAATCAAAAACGAAGTTTAGGCCATATAAATCTAACGCAATCTGCCACTCAAAAACTATTATGTTCCCAAAAATGGTAAGATAGCATTTACCAAGTACAACCCACGTAAAAGACTTCATCAGATAAAAAACATTACAGCGATGATGGAGTCAACAGTGTAAGAGAACTTGACTACAGTTGGAAGTAACTTATCCACATTCTATCGTAAGCTTGCAAAACACAGCTTAAAGTAACAAATTCTTCCAGTGAGATTTTTTTGGCAAATAATCTAATCCAATCCAAACAGCAAAGTCCCTCAACTTTGCCTCACACTAGCCAAAGCAATTCCAATAAACTCCACGACAGCATAAAATAGATTAAAGCAATTACATTCTAATTCATTGTAACCAAGCAAGTAAGAGACCAACTCTATAATTCACTCTGACCCCTTAATTGGACATTAACTAAGACTCCAGAACGCAATCAACAAAACAAATTCTAACTAAATTTCTCAAAATTTGCACTACAATCTTATCACTTTATTCTTTGATAAATCAAGTAGAGGAAACTTAGTTGGGCTAAGTAGGATTAGTCATAATTCATAGCAAAAGGAACTGTGATCTCAAGCATTCACTGTGTACGCTAATCGGTAGCTCAAAATATACATGACCTGTAACTGATTGTGAGAGAGATTAAGCAGAAACAACCCATGAAGAGTACCAAAGGCCTCAGGGATCAAAGTCAACTGACGGCCAGAAAGATCCAATCTTTCCACAACCCCACCACTCTGTGCTTCTTTCAGTACAGCAACAACCTCCTCATTAACTTGACTGCCCTCTATTTCTCTCGCAACAACCTCTCTATAAGCCCCAACAAGCCTCTCTTCCACATCCCTCAACTGCCTCTCATGTTCCTCATAAATCCCCTCCAATCTCACCGCCGCCCTGTATATCTCCACCTCCTTCTCCTCCTCCCTTCCGCCACCGCCTCCACCACCAGCACCACCCAGTTCTTGGACTTGGGTCATCCTGGATCGAGCCGTGGATACCACATCTGGGTCGGGTCGGGGGCCCAGGGCTCTGAGGAGAGCATGGGTCTGGGTGAGGCTGGTGGGGATGACTTGGGTTAGTAAAGATGCGACTTTTGGGTTGTTCAGGTGGGGAAATTGGGTCAGTGCAATTCGCTCGACTTCTGGGTTCGGTGGGTTCGAGCTTTGATCAATTTGTGATAGGAGATGGGAGAGAATCGGGAATTCTTTTGGATCCATTGCTTGTAAGAAGTACCTGAAGTTGCACGAAGAAGAAAGAAGATCCCTTTAAGACGAGACCCAACAACTTCTGTTCTGATCACCAAAATTCTAGAAAGTACCAGAGAAACGAAATTGGTCTATGACTTCCACAGTCTTTTTTTTATTTTTATTTTTTTTTCCCTCTTAGAATTAACCACCCAACTGTAAATAAATAAAACACCACCACATAGGTATAGTGTTTAGAGAGTTTTCATAATTATTATATATATGATATTATAAATTAATAAAAAAAATTATGTAATGTATTATAAAAAAATTATATGATATATAATTAATTATTAAAAATAAAATTTTTTTAATAACTTATTACAACATATTAAAAAAAAATATAACATATAATTAATCATTAAAAAATAAAAATATTTTTACACATTATATAATTTTTTTAATATGTATAACTTTTTTTTGTTATGCTGTATATATAACTATAAAAATTTATTAAGAGTACAACGAACTTAAAATTCCCTTTATAAATAGGGAACTGTTACAATAGATGATGAAAGATAGATTAATTGGAGCTAACTGTTCCTAACTGCTAGAATCGAGGATATTAATGATCAATGTGGTTTTTTATTTTTTTTCTAATTAGGCCAAAGACTTATTGGTGGCAAATCAGGGGTGATGTAAATCATAAAAAACCACCCTAACCTGACATAATTAAATAAATTACAAAAGTATAAATAATAGAATTAGAGGATGTAATTTTTTTATGACACATCATCATGTTATTTTGCAAATTAAAACCAAGCATTCAGACCGACACGCCAAAAGCTAAGCTGTAAGACCACAGGCTCGCATATATATTCTCATCTATAAAATTTATGTCATTTTTTTTTAAGTGTGAGGACTGGACATGTTTTCGAATTGCACTGAGGCTATATATAATAAGATTAAAAAAAACAAAAACGAAATCACCGCATTACAGCGTCCATTTCTACACCGTCTAAGCGCTAAGACTCTATTCACAGTTCAGTTGGTAATTTTTGGCATTGTGTCACGCTTGTGTATGGTTAGTTTGACTATTTTATATGTAAATTATTTGTATTAATGTATTTTCTTACTTTAAATAGATGCTCTTGATACTTTAATATCGACTTTATTTACAAATTTATCTCAAATTAATACAACGATTTTCATTTTGGGTAAAAAAAAAAAGTACTAAGACTCTCTTTACTGTGAAGGACTGAAAATGTTTTTTAATTGCATTGAGACTGTTCTCATAATACAAACTTGCACATATGGCATTGCTTAGTTCATTTTGGTATCTAATTGCGATGAAATATATAACTTCTCCCTAAGCCGGTTCCTCGATTCATTGTACTGCAAACACTCTAAAAACTTTATCAACTCCCCTTCTCCCCCGTGACTCGTGAGACGCAGTGAATAATTGATTTTGGATAAATAAATATTTTCCACTGGTAATTTTTATTGGTTAAAGAACAGGCTTCCTCAAACCTGCTATATTTCCAGGTTATGGGCTAGCTTCTTGGTGGTTTATGCAGGACTGGAAGTGTGCTTTTCTTTTTCTTTTTCTTTTTTTTCTCCTCTTGAATTTAATATCAACTAGTTTCTAAATACGTGCAATGGCAAGGTTTTTTAATTTATGCGATATATGAGAACTTTAACGTCAACAACAATTTTTTTTTTTAACTTTAAAAGAAAAGAGAGATAATAAATATTTATAATTCTAACCGAAAAAAAAAATGCTAAAGATAAAGGTTACAAAGATAACCATTTTGTTCTCAGCCTAATCCCTTCTCTCTCAATCTCAAAGTATATCAATTTTATTTAAATCGCTTTATTTTACTACTATAATAAATTTTCTATAAAAAATACAAAAATATTTTTATAGGAGATTTTTTTAAATATAATTCACTTATCTTCTTAAATTTTAAGCCTATATGATGTTAAATCACGGTGAGTTATATTGTTAAATTAGAAATTCCCCATAAATCTTCTATCAAAATTTTTATTAGTCTTTTTTTTATTAATTGGGGGAGATGTAGTTGAGAAGTTTTAGGAGAGTGAGGGGGTAAGAAATAGGGTTAATTTAAAAATAAAGATTAAGAAGACTACTGTTGCATGTTTTTATAGGTACGGAATTGCTGACCTTTTTTTTTTTTTTCTCCCTATTGAAGCCGCTAGTCCAACAGGCAGGAAGAGAAGATCAGGTGAGCTCGTTGTTTGTTGGATTGATGCAGATGTTAAAATAGCTTTTTCATCTTTTACTTCGACACTTTTGACAGTAATGGTCGGATATATGACATCACCGGTATAGAGTTTTTTTTTTTTTTCTACTAAATATTGATATTCAAAAATTGTATTAAATATTTGAACTTTTGTCAAATTCTTTATAGAAGAGAATTATCCTAATGTTATTTTTTTATTATAAAATTTAAATTTAAGCCAACGATCACTGTTTGCATCGAATTTTATCTAACTGTTTGGTTGTCACTTCGTACAGATTGAGTTTTATCAAATTTTACATTACTCCTCTCATGGAAAGCAAGCCTTTATTGTTTTTTCTTTTCAAACGACAAAAAAAAAATATAAATTATTAATGTGTCAGCCATTATATATGTAGATTGAGATTAAAATTGATTTATTTATATTGTCATTCTATCTCTTTTATAGGAAAAACACCTACTACCTAAATATTATTGAGTCTAAACGTGAGTTTAAACTTGACTCTCTCATATTAATTACAGTATTAATAAGTTTGAAATCTATATTACCCGCACACAAGTCAATTGGTAGTAAAAAAAAAATATTACTTTCATTACACGGATGACACTCGAACTTAAGTTAGATATAAAAAAAAGTACACTGAATTAATAACAGACTATCACCTCGAGTTATAACTTCTTTTTCCTTTTAATATATGGCTCATAGGTGATTTGCATGAAAATAAATGAATGGAGTCAGTTGTTTTCTTTTTTTTTTTGGTAAATTTTTTTTTTTAAAGAGTTGATAAAGGCCAATACTTATATTTTTCATTTTTGTAATAACTTCTAGATTATCGTAGGATGCAACTTCAAAGTTTACAGGCTGATAAGTCAGCTACACGCAACGATTGACGCTGAGAGCGTAACGGGTGCAGAAATGAGGAATCAATGGTCCATTCTTGACTACACCATCCAGCCGGCGTTGGGGTCTTCACTTCTATGGCTGGTGCTGAAAGACTCAACCAGCAGAACAAGAATAGGAAGTTAATAGTTTTTTTTTTTTATTTTAATTTTTCTGTTTGGTTTTATTTCTGGGAAACAAAGGAATTATTTGTACTTTTAGTTCTGGTTCATTTGTCCAATTTTTGTTTTATGGGTAATTTGTATCTAAATTTCCAAAGGCTTTCTTTTTCTCCAAGTAACAGAGTATCTTAATTAACTTTGTCTAAAATTCCTTGTAGACATGTCAAACAGGCTAAGGGGCCAGTGGGCCGGTGCAGCCTCCCGGCCTAGTTCGGCATGGGCCATACTTGACACAACCCGCATTATATAGTATCGAACTCAAATTAAGCATGGCCAGTGATAGGATCTAGGTTGGGCCTATATTATCTTATCCATAGGCCAAGTTAAGCACGGCACGTGATGAGTTAGAGTTTAGGCACGACACGAACCCAAATATAGCACGATCTCGGGCACGGAGTTCAATACGACCCAAGTACGAGCCTTTTTAAAAGTGAGTTTAAAATTAAGATGAAAAAATGTAAACAATAAGATTTGAGCTATGGTTTATGACAATAAAAATACCAAAAGTAATAATTTATATATTTTCTCTATTAGTAAAATTTATTTAATAGAAAAGAATATATCGCTATTTCATAATTTTTTCTTTATTTTTTTTAAATCATAATTATAAAAGTTAAAGACAATATTTATATAATATATTTATTTAAATTTCAACGCAAAACTATATATGGTCTATTGAGACTTATTCAAACAGTTTAAATTATTTTATTTATATTAAAATATTTTATATTTTTAATAAAAATTGAAATAAAAATTACAGATGAATTATTACTTGTATAATATCACTATGAATTAGAGAAAATTTTTATTTGTACTTAAAAAACATTATTAGTAAAGGTCATAAAATAGTCGTAAGCAGCCTAAACACGATTAAAAAGGAATTATGCGATTCGATTTAATCAAGATTAATTGTCTAAGCACATCACAGTTTAGGCACGGCACAGTGAGTTGTCCAAACACAAACGGCCTAGGCATTGCATGATGAACGACTCAGGTACAGGCACTACACGAGTTCATAGTGTTTGAACTTATGAATCGTGTCAGACTCATTATCCAAATTTCAAAGCACGGCACAGTACGACACAAAAGATGAATAGGCTATGCTGCTAACATTGACAACTTCAGGTTAGTCCTGTAATTAATTAAGTGGTAATTAAGTTACTCCATGTCAAAAAAGAGCACAAATTTTGCTTCTTTTCTTTTTTTGCATTTTTTTTGAAAAAAAAGTTAGTGTTCCGGCTGTTTGTGTTCTCAGTTTTGTTCTAGGTTTTGTCTAAGTTGAAATTGAGACTGTTATTTTTAAAACGAAAATTGATATTTTTGAAACACTTATTATTTTTATATTTTAAAAATATTAATTTTTATTTCAAAAATAACATTCGCAATTTTTTTCAGGACAAAATCTAAAATAATTCACTCGAAATATATAATTGTATATATATTTTTTTTTTTTGGTATTTGTGATTACAACGCTGGAATTGGTAGGTCGTTGGTATGCTGACAACTTCACATTAATCCATAATTAATTAAATTATCAGAAAAGAGCACCCTTTTTACTTCTTGTCTTTATTTTTTCCTGCCTTTTTTGTTTCCAACACCCCCTGAGCAGATTTTGTTCTGTCGAAGGCCCCGCAACCACTAAAACGCTTCGCGCCTCCAGAGTCATCCGGTTAATAGTCAGAATGTTTCATTACACTGTACTGGGAATAGTTAAGCCAGAATATTATTTACACCATTTATCCTTTTTCCTAAAGGAAGTTTGGGATCATGATTCATATGGGTAAATACCTGTAGATTGTCATTACTTCCTCCAGATGCCATGGCAGGTGAATTTAGAACATACATTGTCAGAAGGGAATTGCTGCACGGATTTTCTAGTTAAAATTGGTGTTAAAAGCAATGACTCAATGACAATTCGGGATAAGCCCCGATTGAGCTGATTCCGCTTCTAAAAGCTGACATGATTGGAGTGGTCTTACTGAGAGGTGCAGTCACATAAAAATATTTTATTGTAATTTTAAGTTTCTGTTTAATTCACTTTTTTTTCTTTTATGCATAAAAAAATATATCTTTTTTCAGCTTTAATATCAATTATTTTATTGCTAAAATATTTATCTGAGCCTCGTCTAAGATTTTTACCGCATATTTCGGTGTTAAAGTGTTCACAAAAGGACAGGTAATTAACTGAAGAAGTGTTGAAGCGTTCAACAAAAGAATTAACAATGTGAATCCTTTTGTTGCTAAACTTGTGGCTAAATGAAGTGTTCAAGAAGCCAGCTGCAACCCCTATAGAGAAGCTAAGTGTTCAACTTTGTTGCTAAAAGTGTGGCTAAAGAAGCGTTCGATTTCAAATTAGCGATAGGATATGGCAGTTTTATCATCTAGCTCTTAGGTCCTTTTAGAGATTATCAAGGATAACTGCAATTGAATTTGTCTTTCGCTTAAATTTGTGATGATGTAATTATCGTAAAACTTTATATATACATTGAAGTTTATGATCAACAATGGCAGGCTGAATTCTTTTTCAAAAATCCTCTCTTTCTCCCATTATTTTCATGTTTCTTGTTAGTTTGCTCCTGAAATCCAACTAGAGTGACCAAACCAAAAACTCTAAGATAAAAGCTTGCTAATGTTATTTATCCAGTTGAAAAACTGTAAGTATTCCGGATATTTTTGTTTCAGACGATATCTCAATTAAAATTAAGATTGATATTTTTAAAATAAAAAATTGATATTTTTAAAATATTTATTAATTTTTTATTTTAAAAATTATTAATTTTATTTTAAAAATACTAATGTGATTTCAATTATGGCATTATCCAAAACAAAAATATTCAGAATACGTGTGTTTGCTCTATTCAGTTATAGTCTCCAGCCAAACCGGTAACCTGTAACTGAGAAACTGTCCGCACTTCTTCAACTACTGCGTTTTCAGGGTACAAAGGGCCTGATGTGCTGGATATAGGCATAGTCTTTCAGTTGGAGTATATGAGATAATAATTATATTTAGCCCACTATTTCTTTGTAGTGGTTGAAAAGGATTCCAATAGTTTCCAAGTTATGTAGTGTACCGGTCTGGCTGGTAGATTACAGCTAATTTGATAGTACAACAGGCATGTGTGCAAGCAAATCCTGACCACCGTTGCATGCATGGGCGGACACGAAACTTAGGGTGTGTTTGTTGTGCGATAAAAAAGAGACGAGAGAAAGAAAAATATAATTATTATTATATTTTTTTTTAATATTTTTTTTCTCACTTTCTATACCATTCTAAATAATTTTATTTTCTCTCCACATTTTCTATCACAAATGACTATTTATTTTTTCTTTTACTATACTTTCTTTCTCTTCATTTTTTTATCATTCCAAACAATTTTATTTTCTCTTTATTTTTTCTCTCATAAATTACTATTCATTTTTTTTTCACCATACTTTTCTTCACTTCATTTTCTCTACCACTCCAAATAACTTTATTTTCTCTTATTTTCTTTTCTTTTCTCCTCATTTTTTCATCCTTCCACTCACTCCAAACACACTGTTAGTTCTAGTGGAGGGAATTTTATATATTTAAATTAAAATTTTCAATACTTAATAAAATTTTGTGGTGACAACCAAAATTTTTCGGTGAGAATATAAATTAAAATTCTAATTACTTGACATATTAAATTTTAATTTTACAGGTTTCTCCACAATTGATCATGTAGATTTGCCCTCATTGCATGCTTTTATATTTAAGGAATTTCTGCCTTTTTGAGCACTTCTTTAGCCACACGTTTCTTGACAATTGTCAATATCCTGGTCGTCTTTGTCTGATTTTTTTTTTTTTTTTTGGGTTAAGAGCTGCTAGTCTAATAGTTGGAAAGGGAAGGGCGAACTCGTTATTTATTGGATTATTGCATTCGATGTTAAAAAGGTTCCTTCGACACTTACATGACATCACTGCATCAATTTATCCAATTGTTTGTTTGTTACATCGTGCAGATTGAGTTTTGCAAACTCTTCTCTGTCATTCTAATCTATTTCTTACAGCTATGGTTGATGCAAAAAAAAAAAAAAGAAATGAATCTAGTAAGTGTATTTTTATTTTATTTTATTTTATTTTTTAGAGAGGATGATAAAGTGTTGCTCAAAGCTTAACTATTACTGAGAATTCGAATTTGAGTAAATATTAAACTTATATAATTTATGTTTGTTTTAACTTTTAAATTATTATAGGACGCAGCTTCAAAGTTACCGGCTGATTATACCAGACCTACACGTAAAGATGGATACTGAGGGCGTAACGGGAACAGAAATGAGGAATTAATGATCCATTCTTGACTACACCATCTAGCCGGCGTTGGGGGCTTCAATTCAATTGCTGCCGCTGAAAGCCTCAATCTGCACAACAAGAATAATAATTTAACTAATAGTATCTTTCTGTTTGGTTTTATATTTGGGAAACAAATAACTGTTTTTTTTTGACAAGAAAAAAGATTAATCATAAATATATCGGTTATCAAATCTTTCTGTTAGGTTTGAAGTAATTTCTATTTGAACAGCCCATTTAACAACCTACATAAAGATAGACTTACCGTTCAAGTACCAAGAAGGTCAAATGGGCCTCCCTCATTATCTTGACAAATGAGTTTTATTGTAAACGCATATTACAAACTTTCGTCAAGTGAATGACCACCTAACCATTATCAAAGAAAGACGCATGCGCTAAGACTCAAACCTAATATGTGGAGCGTGAAGACACATCAATTTTCACCTGAATAGCCACCTCAATTGGGTGGGAAACAAAGAACTTATTTTGTACTTTTAGTCCTGGTTCATGGCTTTCTTCCTCCCAATTGACCGAGTATCCAAATTTTTATTTCATGACTTTATATCTAAATTTCAAAAGGCTTAGTCTTTTTTGGATCCAATGGACGGTGTATCTTAATCAACTTTGTCCAGAACTCCGCGGCATCCATAATTAATTAAACTACTCTATATCAGAAAAGAGAACCCTTTTTGTTTCTTTTTTTTTTTTTTTTGTTTTCTTGCTTTTTTATATTTGAAATTACAACATTAAAATTTGAACTTGTTCTACATATTCTTGAGTTCACATTAATCGACAATTAATTTGCTCTATATCATAAATGATCACCCTTTTTTGCTTCTATTTTTATTTTTTCTTCCGCCTTTCTTTTTAACACTCTCTGAGTAGATTGTGTTGTTTCCACGGCCCGTAACCTCTAAAAGGCCTCATGCCACCAAATCTATAAATTTTCTTTTAGGGACACCAAATACATAAATTAATTGAAGCTATAATTTTATTTATACCCTGTATCCCTTTTTTTTTTTTTCCGTTTGAAGTTCATCTCCTAAAAAATTTCTTTTTTTTTTTTCTAATATTTGGCCATGCCTTAATTTCGCCATCTAAATCTAAGATGTCATTGTACACTGAAACGACGTCGTCCGATCACTTTAATCCGACAAAGCAACAATGATTTTCACCATGTCCGCTGTATACTGAAACGACGGCGTCTTGGACATATTATATTGGATCATTGAATGCTGGAATTCAAGCATGGTGGCATATGAAAAATGTTATTGTCATCAACAGAGATAGAGTCAGGTGGAGGCAAGGGAGAAATTGCCTTCTATCCAATGTATGGAAAACAGTATATAGCTTTTTTTTAATTTAATAATAAATGTTATTAGTTACGTTATTTAGGTCTTGATTTTGATTCTTTACTTTAGAGATTTGCTTGTATTTTTGTCAAATATTTGCCCCTTCCGAGGTCTCTTATGTGTCTAAGTTGATAGACATGCTTTGGTTTGTAATCATAATTAATGTATGAAATTCAGCTTTGGTCAGGAAAAAGAAAAAACATATGAGCATATGACAGCTCGTATGGTCATCATCTAGATTATGATCATTTATCTTGTTGGGGTTTCAAGTGACTGATGCTTATGGCACTTCTTATGTATAGTAAAAAATACATCAAAAAGACAATGCTTGTGACCTTGCTGCAATAATTTGTCATAATAAGGAGGGGGAGAAAGAAAAGAATTAATCGTTGTGATTTAGATGGGTAAAATTTCACTTGGCACTATTATGGTTTGAGTTTGGATCTTCTTTATAAGATAAGTTGAATCAAGAAGTCAAGAGATAATTAATCATAACGTCAATAGATAATTTTTAGCTTAAGTTCGCTGGGACGGTAACTAATATCATGCTCATTTTGTTTAAGAAAAAAAAGAGAAGGAAAGGAAAAAGATAGAGATATATCAATATATATATGGCACTTGATGGTGGGGCAGGATAACCTTAAATCCCGTTTATTGTTATCTTCAGAAGATAGCAATTCATCAACTCCCTTTCAGTTCTTGTTTTTTTGGCATTAATGTCGAATAATTAATGTTCCAACTTGTTCTCAAATCTCTCTTCAAGTGGGACAGCCAAGGGAATCTTCCTGTTGAATGCTGAAGTGAGTGGAGAGCTTTCTATTGAAATAAAAAATCACACCCCCTCTCCTTCCTTTGTTACCTCTTGCTGCATTTGGAGCAAAAGGGTCCCTTTCAGCTTTGTAATGTCCTGCATTAATATCATTTCAGTAAGACTAAATAATCTTATATAAATAATAACAAATAATTACATTGTAATAATTTTTTTTTCTTAATTTTTTATATATTTAATATTTAATAATTTACATTATTTTACGGCTAATTTAAAATTAAGTAGAGCATCAAATTTTTTCCATATTATTTTCACGCTCCTGATATTTAAAGCTGTCATGGTTCATGGGTCGCTTGTGTATGTATCCCCATATCCCATGCTCAGATGGTTCTCGTATCCAAGGTCCCTGTCGCTCTATTGATATTCAAGGGTCCCAAATAGTGTTTCCAATAGTTTCCAACAGCACTAAAAGAATTTGTGCTCAGAAATATGTTTGAATGAAATTAAGTTTTGATTCTTTTAATTATCATAATATTTTTTAATAAAAATAATGTATTTTTTTGTTTAAAAAATATTACAGTAATTAAAAAAATTAAGATATCATTACATTCAAACAAAAGTTTAGGTGTAAAATCCCCTGTGCCATATTTTTTTCCTTTCCAAGCAGAGATTTAGTAGTACCTACTCAAAGTGAAAAACACAAATATCAGCAGCTAATTATGGCCGAAGTCTCAAGATTGCAGGAGTGCAAAGAAACAGCTATATATAAATTATAAGTTCGTGATTTGTCCATCTTCAAGCATATAATATCACTTAGGCAATGCAATGCAATGCAATAAAATGAAGAACAAATGTCATACATTAAATTCTAATGGATAAAATTAAGATTGAAGGATATAGCAGATCGATTATCACCTTAATGCCCCGCTTTAAGAGGACCAAAAAATGAGAGAATTTGCGGTTGGCAATTGTGACAAATGCTTCTTCACGTCTTAGCCTGCAAATGAAAATACAATTAGAAACTATCAGAAAAAACAATTTTTTCAAAAAACCACATGCACGCACACGCTGGCAAATCAGGTAAGAAACAAATACTGCAACAAAAGCAAAACTTCAATTCCAAATTAATTGAGATCGACTACATGAGCTTGTCTTCGTCATCTCTCGTTTTGTCATGCATTAAATCCGATATAAATCATATAATTGTTCTAAATTATTTTGTAACTAAAGATTGTTAACTTAAGTGTAGCTTTACTTCTTCTTACTCATCTTCTAACCATCTTCTAGGTGTGGTCACCGAAACAGACAAGACCCCGAAAAACAAAAAGAAAAAAAACACAGAAAAAGCAAGTAACAAGTAATTAATCATACGTTTATTTACTGTAAAATAACTTAATTTTATAAAATATTTGTAAGAGAAAAAATTTACAATGAAAATAATAATTTTTTCTTATCACTTATTTAAAATACAGTTAATATTTTTTTAAAAAAATAACATCAGTTAAAAAAAAAGAAGTTATTTTTTAAAAAAATTTAAAAAAATTTTTTAATTTGTTTTAAATTTTTCGTTATAAAATATTTTATATAAAATAAATACTAAAAAATTAAAAAAAATTGTAAAATATTTTTATGCAAACAGTCACGCACTAAAAAAAGGAAGAAAGAAAACAGAGCAATGGATGAGAACGCCGCAAGATGGTGGCAAAAAAGGCAAAGCATCATTCAGACAGGACACGCAGGTTGCCAAGCAAAGCAAAACAGACACAAAACCTAGACGATAACGAAGAGAAACGTGGCACGCAACAAATGGCAATGATCTGTCAATGGAGAAATGGCTTGAAGCTGTAACAATGGTGAAATAATTGCAACAAATCACACTACTCACCATCACATAAATCTTTGAACTGAAACTTCATTGATTTTTTCCGACGGCGACAAAAATAAAAAGCCCATCCTTCTTTAAAAAAAAAAATTCCTTTTACAATCCCCTAGTTACATCCAACACCCTCTAACATACACACACACACACACACACACACACACACACTTAAAATTTCATTTCCCGTTTACAAGTAATTTTGTTCTGATATTGGGGTCTCGGTTCAACTCCGGCGACGGCGCTGCTATTGCCAGTGATTCCCATTATGAACGAGGCAGATTTGCGTTGGGTTTCCAAGAAAATGGTAACCATAAACAGGAATCCTCTTCACGGGATAGGCCACCGGCTTGGATATCTGGCGGTGGCACCTTGGTGTGGCACCGGAAACCTCCGAAGTAGACGGCGAGGAGGAGGGGGAGGAGGAAGAGGACGACGACGATGATGATGATGATTTGGAGGAAGTGGCCGACAACGACGGAGACTGAGAGGAGAAAAAGAAGATGTTTTTTTAGGCGGTGACAGAAAAGCTCTGATCTTTAAGGACCCAGTTGGCGTGGCAGCTCCCCGATCATACTCCTCAATGAGATTAGCAAGATCCTGATCGGAAGTAATGGATACCAGGGCGTCAAGATCCTCCGCCGGCAGCTGACACCGCAGATTAACGGCGGCGCCACATAACTCTCCCATCTTCAACAATAACTCTGAAAATATCATGTAATTCCACTCCACCATCAAATAACATTTTTAAAAAACAAAAAACAAAATTAAGGAAATAAAATGAATAGGGGCTGACCGGAGAAGGAGATGAAGCGGTCGACGGCGAGGACACGGGTTTCGCCGCCGTGGTAACGGAGCTTCCCGTCTGGGTAACGGGGGACGATCATGCCACCGTAGCTGCAGAGGAACTTGATGGTAGAGGAGGAAGAGGAGGGCTTGGGATGTTGGCGGTTGTGAAAGAGCTTGGCGGTGGTGATGGTGGCCCCAAGGGAAGCTCCGACCATACTTTTTCTTTCCGTTTCTAAAAGGCCAAAAGGGCCAAAAAAAAAAAAAAAATCAGAAGCTTTGAAGACGCTTTGAGGTTGCCTCTTCAAGCGCAGAACTGCAACGCTTCGCCCTTCTATATATATAGAATTTAGAATTTTTGTTTCTTTTATTTCTTTTTTGAAAAAATTTGGTAGCAAAGGCAGTGAGAGTAGCGGAGAGAGCACGTGCTGATGTGGCGTGTTCTGAAAAATTTATTGAATTTTTTAAAAAATTAAATAGCATATTATTAGTTGGATGGAATGTCCGTCTGGTTACGCCGTTGGTTTTTACTAGTGAAGGTAGTAGTCCAGTATATCCAATGATCGTTTCTTTGCACCGTCTCTAAATTTGTATCTTCTTATTATAATTCATTTTAAGTAAAACGAAATTTATATTAAAAATATGATATTAAATTTTAAATTTATTAATATAATAATTAAATATGAGAAAGATTTAATGAAACTCAATAATATACCAAATATAAATGCTTTCTAAAAAAAGAGTTGAAGAGAAAAGTTAATAAATAATCCCTAATTTTAGCTCAACAACATAATCACTAATATATATATATATATATATATATATATATATGAATATATATATAATATGTATTATTTTTTAAAAAATTAAGTTCTGGTTTTTTGTTAAAAATTTTTTCTTTCCCGTTTTAGGTTCTAAGAGGGAAAAAAGTAACAGGGTGGGGCCCTCCAGAGTAGTTATAATAGGAAGATTCCTAGGGAATCGAGACCTCTACACAACAATTGGCAAAAAAGTCAAAAGGGTGTTTGCTCTCGTCAGCAAGGCCAAGTTATAAAAGGATGAAAAAGTTAAAATTTGCCGACTAAATATTAATTTTGAGTATCGAAAAAATTTTTTAGGAACGAATCTGTCAGAACAGCGCGAATATGTAATAATTTAAATTATTAAATAATAAAAATATATTAAAATTTTAAAAAATAAATTATTAAATATTATTAAATTAATTATATTTTTTTTTATGTATTTCATCAAATAGATTCATGTACTTTTTACTATTTTAAGCATTCATAATTTCATTGCTCGCTCTGCATTTTAGGTCGTCTTCTTGCATATTTAAGAAAATTTAAATTCCGCGGTAGCCCAAAATCTTGGATGTTGAAGAAAATTTAAATTGTGACCATATGTTTTCTCAAAAAAAAAAAAAAAAACCATATGTGAAAAGTTAAAAAAAATTGCAGACAATTTTCAGTCAGAGATTAGATTGCCAGAGTATTCAATGGTCAAAACAAAACAAGGGATATTCCATGTGTTATCGGCGAATCTATAAGTGACTAACTTTTAATGAAATGTAAAATAGTATATGAAAAAGTTCAAAAATTGCATGCAACTTGTACTTATATAGCTTGGCCAAAAAAACAAAGAAAAAGAAAAACTTGTACTTATATAGAGATGCTCCTAATCATAATCATGAGTAATTGTTGACCGAACAGTCTTAAATTCAAATTTCATTTCAAATTAATTAATTAAGAAAAAAAGGAAATATTGCTAATGATAAAATTGTATGAACTCTGATTTTTAGTTTGGGTTCAAATTATAATTCCTTAATACAACTTAGAAATACTACATTGAAAATCTTGAGCAAGACTATAAAATCTTATATTGTAGGAATGTTTTATATTTTTATTCAGTAATTTACATTTCTCACTACTAAATATTGATTACCTATTAGCAATCGTTATAATCATTTCAAGATCTTGTTTTACGACGGTTAAATATACATTACAACTTTTATCCATTGATGAATAGTTCAATTAACCGATCGAGTAAATATTAATGACACGCTACGAATCCTTAAAATTATTGTGAGATCTTGTATTACAATAGTTTAATATCTGTTGAAATTTACTTTTAACCAGACATCAATGGTTCAATTAACAGTTCGATTAAATATTGATTATTTCTTGTACTTTTTACAAAATCTTGTATTACAGCAGATTAATATCCGCTATTGGGGGTCTTTGCGCCAAAATCTTATATTACGAGAGCATTCAATAATTAAAAATTTTAAATTAAAACGGTTTGATAATGGTTACAAGGTGTTACAAATATTTGATATTTATCACCATTCCAAGTGGAACATTCAAGACTGTAAATTATTGCAATTCCTCTCAACTAGAATTTGTAGGAAACATGTCAAGTCATGATTCATTACGAATGTTGCCCAACTCAACAACAAAAACAGTAGGAGGAGGGCATGAAGCATAGAGATTAAAAAATGCAGTGCTCAAAGTCTAGTTTCCTGGCCAAAAGCCATTCTAAAAAGATATCGATTCCCTTATTATTGACTGTTTTAGCATGCTTCCAAAAATCAGTATTAGTAGTGCTTATATTTTTCCAAATGAAACCACTAGAGTTGGAAAGGTTACCCTTGGAACCCAATGATCGTCATTGTATAAGTGTATTTAATAGATAGAAATCAATTGCCTCCACAAAAAAGTTCTGTACAAAAATCTCTAAGTATACTTTCCCATCATAGTCTTGTGCATGAAATGCAGGTCTTTGACGTCAAGGGCACCAAATTGATTGCCCATTTTAAAATCCTTCCACTTAATTTAGCGGTACTTATTGGCATCAAGGATATTAATCATTCTTACATTGCCACTTTCACCAAAAAAAAAAAAAAATCGGGATTAGTCGAGTGGCAAGAGGTAGTGTGCCTCTAGCGTACTGATATATAGCAACTCTCATCAGTGTCTCATCATCTCCATTCTCCATGTGGCTAAGACTACTTCTACTAAGACCAAAAAAAAAGAAAGAAAGAATTAACTAGAAAAGAATTCTACAATCAATAAAAAGATCAAATAAGTTTATTCTATCGCACTCACATTTTGTTCTCTTGGCTGTTCTTTCTTGTTTCTATATGTGTTCAAGAGTATGTGAACAAGAAGAAAAGGGTCCACTAATTGAAAAAGATATAACCTTTGAAAACAGGGTTAGTTAATTTGCACTTTATTACTCCACAAGACGCTAGAACAAGTAATGAGTAAGCATAAGCTTTTTCGGCAAATCTTAGAATAGTGTGAACATGAATTGAAGTCCACACGAGACTATATTTTTCACTTTTTATTTGCCTTTTTTCTCTATGGAATTCATGAACGATATTTTCGGGGCCATAAGGTCCATGACTGCAAGTAATAATCCGAACAATTTTTGTTCACCAAACACAAAACAATGGTCAATTGTGAAGAAAAGAACTAATTAATTTCGCAAGTGCTTTCATTTTTGTTAGAGAGTAGAGATCCCATAAATACCAGATTCATCCGGATGAAACGAGAGTATAATATACTACTCATATCTTAGCCTCATCCTTTACTTTAAATTTTTACATTGAATATGTTTTTTACATGTTATCAAAATCTTTATAATTGAAAGTCTAAGTTACTCTCATATTTAACTGCAAAGTTTTATAGGAAGGTATGTAAGTATATTTTTGATTCACGGTTTTAGTACAACAAACTTGTGTCTGAAAAAGTATGTTAGTGTTTAATATATAATCGTAAATCTCACTTAACAGTTTAAAATTATGATTTCTTGTCGGCAAAATACCAAAAACGCCAGGAGGTGTCCAACGGGTGCATATCGCTAGTACCCTTTTATAACTGGTTATTGCATGGCAATCAGCCTAGGGGAATCCAATTAAACTAAAAATGAGTTTAATATGATGGGTGCAATTTTTTTTTTAAAAGTAATATGATGGGTGGAAGTTATTTTGCGATGAGATTGACAAAAACAAGTGGGAAAAAAAAATGAAAATAGAAGACATTTAGGTAATTTTTGGTATACAGGCCTTAGCCAGCCTAGGTTCAACCAACTGTAACATTACCTATCACAAGAGGTTTGTATGGTCCAGGAGTCACCCCACATCTCCAGTCATGATCATTTGCCGTAGTTATCAACTTGGGGCTGTTGCAATCAATTAGCAATTTGGCATAGAAATGGGATCCGTCATCCACATCCACATCCAGTTTGTTTGCAAGGGAAAAGAATCAAGGCCGTGGTGGGGGCCCATCCAAATCTATAACAGGTGTTGGGATACGATTGGGCAGATGCATGCTCCCATGAAAATTTATCGATTATAAATTAACAAATTAATTGCTGATGATGATGTTATTGCTGGGTATCTTTGTTAAGTGTATCCTTTGAATATCACAGCTATTTTTATGGTCCCCCTTCTGCCCATGGTCCACTCCATTGTATGGACAAATGTAATATTATTGAAACTTGAGATTACCAAGAATTGCAGGAATATCCTAAGAAAAGGCTTTCAGCATTTGACCACTACTAAATACATCATGAGTCAGATTTAGGGTCGAATTGAGCACTTACACAAGAACTAAGATTTATTTAGTAACCAAAACACATAAAAATATATCTGTTAGTAAAATTATTGTTTACATCCAACATATTTTTAGTCTATGCATATGCAATTAATTATAACATATAGAAAAAAAATAAATGTCTATGTGCATAAAACACACAAACATTAAAACATACACAAGAAACTTCGTTAACTATCATGTATTACCATGTTAAAAAAAAAAAAAAAAAGATAAATACATATTCCTCTTTAACATTCGTCGTATCAAAGAATTAAAAAAAAAATAAGGATTTGAACTTTTGACTACATGCATGGAACAAGACACTCAACTTGGTACCATATATATTTTTTGGCACAAGAACTTGGCATCCATGCCGAATGAGACCACTAATTGTCCACGATGAACAACTAATATTTGTCCCATCGTTTGTAAATTGAGCATTAAGGAGTAAAAGAAGATCATATGCGGATTTTTTTGGCTAAGTTAATCATTTTTTATGTCAATGGCTACGCTAATTAATTTTAAGATTTAGGTTAAATATCACTCTTGTTTTTGTTATTAAACAGAAAGTAATGTTATTTAGTCCAACTGAACTTTTTAAAACTTACACAATTCTACGAAAGTGTCACGCGCGCAATCACTTTAGTGGAATTAGAGAAGTTTTGTAAAAACTCAATGGAGCTAAAAATAGTATTTCTTTTGTTCTCAAAAAAAAAAAAAAAAAGAGTATTTCTTTTAAACAAAACGCGCTGCCTCACCTAGTTAAAGGCCTCTTAATAAAAATGTTAGTGTACTCAAAATTATCCATTTATATCAAATCCACAAATTTTTTTTTTATATTTTTAAAATAGATAAATAAGAGTGATGTCCTACAAACCTGTTAAAAAGATCTACTTAAACTGCTTATTCGAGATAAGCCAGACATTCACACCAAACGCACGAGAGAGCGAACCCCAAGATGTTCAGCAAATGTTATTGGACCGTTCATAACCCTTAGGGGTTCAAAATATGTTTAACTTTACTAATCACTCTCATTAGGATTTGAACTCAGCTTGGTATTTCTTACATATAGCCTTCACCAACTGGATCACACAATTCTTACCTATAGCCTTCACCAACTGGATCACACAATTAGCGGTAATCCACAACAATTTTAATCGACGACAAACCAGGAGAATGACACGGTCGAGGTTGCAAAGTTAGCCATCAACAGAGATATAAATTAACAATTTGCCCTCAAATCTGTTCTTTGTGACATTTCCTTGATACATATATCATATATGGTGATTTGCCACTAATCAAATGTTAATTTCAAATTAATTAAAGCCGTTTGCGAATAAAAAAATGTGACATTACTAACAACTTGATCATAAAGTTGTTTCAAACACCATTTTTAGAGGTCGGCTGCCTTTTTAAGGATAAAGTTCTGGAGGTTTGAGCTAAAGCTAAGATTCTACTATCTTTAGTCATTTTCATGGTGGTACTGTGGACATGCTATGGGGTCGTACTTTCTTGGCTCATAAGCTTGCTGCATATCCTTAGATTTTTGTTGTTTTCTTGCGTTATTTTCCGAAAGGTGCTTGACCTATTTCATGAGAGAATCATGCACTTGGCTTGGTTCATTGGCTATACTTATGGAACTTTATTGTACAGTATTTTTAAAGGGTCTCAAATGCAAATAGGTAAAACGAGAAATTCCTTCAAGTAACTCTTTTGTTTTCATATTTCCCATCGCTAAAGTTTAATTTAGGATCTATTTTTTAGCCTTATTTAACAATTTAAGTTTTTGGGTAAATATTTTCTTAATATATATATAATATCAGAATCTTTATAATCGAAAAGTTTTGTATGTAAATAACCCTACTTTCCTATTTAACTATGAATTTTTATATGTAAGTTATATCTATATTTTGTTCACATTTTAAGTTCAACGGCATTGTTGAGAAGAAATTCTCTTAAGGTGAAATGTTTTCTTGAAAGGGCTAAGTTTTAATTAAATTAGAATAGTTTCTTAAAGCTCGTGTTCGCTCTATTTGGTGAAGGTATCTGTATTGCAAGTATATTGCTTTTTGTGATGCATTTTTTTCCCTCTTAAACCGCATGAATGTAAACGGAACTCCTTTATTTTTTTTTTCTCTCTATTTTCTCTCTTTAAATAGAAATGGAAAGGAACATTGATATTTTGCTTAGTTTTTGTTTATTTGGTTGGAGAAATATTGGATTCTATGCAACTAAAATCCAGACCATACAATATCTTTCACTCGTGGCATGGACCCAATTAGCCACTTGTATATGGGATTTTTTTTGTTTTTTTTGGTTAAATGTATATGGGATTTGGATTGAACTATTGAAGAGACCTTCTTTGTCTCCACCACGATGAAACCACCCACACAGGGCCCCAAGCTGACGATGCTGTGGAGAGAAAAAACCCAAAACAACAAAATTAAAGATGAAGTGGGGGTCGTCGTTTTGGGCGAAGTTTCAAAAGCATAGGTGGCAACACGTGGCAACTTGAAGATCAAGCCATGCCTTCAAATGTTATTTCCAATGGAAAAATGTTTATGTCCTCACCAAAAATTGTCCAACAAGTGTTCATAATAGAATAATTATTATAATTTGTGTAGAAATAAGAAAAATAATAATTTTTTTTTACGTATTTCATAAATATTATTGTAAAAATGACAGCAACTGTTCGGGGCAATGTATATCTAAACTCGCCATGAGTAGCACTAAATAATAGTGCCTGTCTTATCCCAAAAGTCTCGTGATCGTAATTCATTTTGACACCAGATAGATATCTAAACTCTTTACTATGAGATGTCCTCCTAAAAAATAGTATGAATCGGTTGATTTTTAACAAAGATTTAAGTCAGAATCTAATTTGGGACAAAACTGTTGAACGACGCCCTCGAGACAAGGACCGTTCCATTCAAGAACTATGTTAAGTGGCTGAAAGATGGCGTAGAAGACAAATTAAGCCGAAGAAAAACGAGTCACGCCGTAATTAACTTCAAGTCTACGAACACTGACGAAAATGAAATATGGCACCGATGGTTAGGAATTTTGGGAGAGAGCTTTATTATATGGTCATAATTTAAGTAGTATTAATATAATTATATAATTCATTTAATAGTATTTAAAAATTAATTTTTTTTTTAAATTCTGTAATTTAATATCTAATGTTATTTTGTTTCCACTTTAATCTCATTTAAAAAATTCCATCAAATATTTTTCTTTGAAAGATTCACCCAACTCATTGATGCATGCAACTCGAAGAACACAATTGATGGTGAAGAGAAATTATTCATTTCACTTTCCCGTACATGTTTTCAACTAATTGTTTTCCACTAAAATATAAACTTAGTTGCTGTAGCACATGAGGATTGATAGCTAATAAGCAGCAATAATTGATCTGATACGTAAAAATTGATCGTCTTGCCCAGTAAAGATATATCCTTTAAAATCATCTAAAAAAGGACTTGGTCTCAGTTAATACACAAAAGAAATACCCAAGTGGGAGGATGACAAAAGTAGAGCCAGTAGAAGTTTATTCGACTTAATCTATCTAAAATTTAACTTGATTTAATTTGTATTGATTAAAAAATTTAATGACTCAAAATTTGAATGATTCAAAGTCAGAATAATTTACAATTCAAATAACCTAAAATCGAAAGAATCCAAATTCCGATTGATTTGGAATCCAAGTAATGCAAAAACCACACAATCCGGATTCCTGAAATCCAAAATTGAATTCAAAACTTTTATATATATATATATATATATAACTTGATGAACTGGAAATCGGATATATCTAAGTTCTGAAGAACTCAAAACTTGAATGATTAAAAACGAGATAAACTTAAACTTAGTGTCAAAAATAACTAAAATCTGAATGACCTTTGATACACTCGTAACTTCATATACTCAAAATTAAAATGAATTAAAACCTGTCGAACCCATAACCCAAAAAAATCCGAGATCTAAAACAACCGGAGTCGTAACGATAAAAGGAAAAGGACAATAGTGGGATGGGATCCATGGAACCCTGTCACTCTCTCATCTGCCATTAATTCGTTGGCTAATCCTCCGTGGGAGAACGGGACGGTGTAGGGTGGGCTTGGCACATTCCCATTACCGTGGAATTGGTAAAAGATGGCAGAAAGATATTGGCAGGGACCAACGAGGACTTTGACTTGGTTCTCGATGGACTAAACGTATTAATAACACTGATTGAGATCCTAAGACGGTATGAGCATTAAGGGGGACCAACCATCCAAGGTCTTCCTTTGTTGAGGGCCAAATGGGCAATGAGAATTGGCTTCGGTTGAGACTTTTCGATGATTTGAAAGTCATAATTTTTGACCAAAACGGTCTTAGAGCTGCAGAACTGATCTTTTTTTTTTTTTTTCTAGGAAAAGAACTGATCATATTTTTGAATGGACATAAAAATGTATTACGAGTCCCATTCGAAGTTGCAACCTCCAATAACGTTTGGACTTCATTGATGCTAAATTTGTCTTTAAGATTGAAAGTCTCAAATAAATGGAGTGGTGGGAGAAAAATAAGGAAAGGAGAAACAAAGGCAAGAAAATTTAATTATTCAATTATTGGATGAATCTAGAATTATCGTCTTTTATACGGCGTTTTGTTTGGAAAGTCATCTGGGTTGTGATCCTTGGCTTGTTTACGATTGAGAAACTGAGAACATGAAAATTCTAAGGAACAAAAGTCTATTATCCCAATGCATGCTCATTTTCATGTTGTACAAGCCGACGAATTAGTAAGAGCCTGAGAGGGAAGACCGCGGAATGTCATAGCTTCATGTTATATGGTAATAATAATTGTTCTTTTCTCTTCAAAAGCAAAAAAAAAAAAAAAAAGTAATTTTCCATTACAATTATTATATTGGACAGTCTCATATATGTATACTAAGTTGTATTAAAGTGTACTGAAAATTATGAGAATGCTGGAGTTCAATCTATTAATGGGTTAAAACAATCTCGTATTATTCAATTAATCCAATAATTGGAGAAAAAATCAATCAGGGTCAAGTAATAGACTAACCCAAAACTTAAAGGTATTAAGTTCATAAGTTTTTTCTATTTATAAATTACTTATTTTTAATATAAAATAATTTAACTATATAATTCACACTTTCAATCTCAACCATCGTAACCTCAAATAATAATAAATAAATAAAAAAAGCTCTTTTCTTCACCTTATTGAACTTGAGCTTGGAGTTCAGCAAAAATGGGCTTTGTGATTACCTACAAGTGGAGTGGGTATTGGGCATCAAGTCAAATGTTGGAGTCAAAATATGGGCTAGACAACTTGTAATAATGATCGGATCAACCCAATTTTTGACCTTATGTTGGGGCAGGGATGTTAGTTCAAGTAATTACACAAGAGTGAAAAAAGCCCTACTCCAAACATGGGCCGCCAGTGGTTGCTCAATTCTTAATAAAATGTGCTGTTATCTGTCTTGCCCAACTGAGCACGACTACATACTAAAATACAAAAAAAAATTATAATCAAATTAATGATATATAACAATTAATTTATACATTTTTTAAATTTGATATAAGTTTTACGATTTAAAATTTTAAATCACTGCATCTACTCACCATTGCGAATTAAAATGTATATTTTTCCTATGCCCAACAATTGCAGCGAGTGCACCGAGTCAATTCTTAGTTTTTGAGTTCGGCTTGTACCTTGACCCGAATCAAGAATCGGGCGACACTGCACCTGTTCAATCGCATAGTTTAATATTTAATGGCTTTATTTATTTATGTAGTATAAATCATTAATTTAGATTCACATTTTTCATTTTTTTTTGAGTGAATTTATATTCAAGATTAAATAAAATATATTTTTGTTTAATAGTTAGAAAACAAATTTTTTTGGGATAACTTAGAAAACAAATTTAAAAGTACATAGATTTGTCATTTTATAGCAACAGTATTCTAGGACTCTTATTTGTGCAGCAATGTGGGATTACTATTTTATAGTAAAAGTTAATATGGGAGTTTATTTTTTTATATTTTATTTTTTGCCTTTCTTGCGTCCTTAGTTATCTTATAAATAAATTAATGGCAAAAGTTTGGGAGCTTCCCTAAGGTAGTTTTAAAAATAATTATACTATGGATCATTAAATAATTAAATGTAAAAAAATAAAAAATATACAGATTATTAAATATACAATTTTATTAATAGTATCTAAAAATTAATCTATTTATTATTTTTTATTAAATTCAATCATTTAACGGTCACATCATTTTGTAACTATTTCAAAACTACCTTAGCAAAGGTAATTAGTGTTACTCTAAATAAATTTTTAGTAAATTTATTAAGAGTTTTGTTATGTAGCAATACAGTAAAAGATATACAAAAAGCACGCATTCTATCTAATAGCTCATATGTTATCTTTTTTTTTTTTAAATCTATAATTCTTTTACTAAATTACATCGGATCAGTTCAGTTTGTACCCACCAATAGCTCAAAGCGTTGGAATCGAGTTTTTCCATTTCAATTAACTAAACGTTAAAAAAGAATTTCTGAGATATTCTTTTGTTAGGTTGTGACACTCAAATGCTGAAAACCTATAGAATCTATTTTGGCTGTAAATGTAATGAATGGAAACAGAAACCTGATTTGGTGGTCACAATTACAAATTTACAACCAATGCTTGCTGTTGGATAAAGTATCTAAATTGATGATTTTTTATTTTCTGCTAATATTTCTGACTAACACACTTCAACTTCATAAGACCTCAAGAAAGCACAAGAACCACTCATTTTATTCCACCAAAGCATGCTGCCAAATCAAACCTCACCTCCCTTCCCAACCCAAAAAATTAACTAAAAAAAAAAATCTTCAAAATTCTGGTATGCACACTTCATTGTTCTTCTACCACCACCACCTACTCTATTTTTCTCCTACTTCACCAAAGTCATCCATGCCAACAATCTACCTGAAAAATTCTATATCCATTTTCCTTTCTGTTTTCATTTTCTCTTCTGCTGGTTGCCATCTAAAGACATGACTTCCTCTTATTGCCTATCTTCTGCAAGAAATGCCATCAAACCAAAATTGGTTCTTTTTCATAATTCCCACTTCTATGTCCCAAAATTCCCATCACCCCATGAAAGCAAGAAAGAGATTGTTATCTTCAAGCCACAGCAGCTTCAAGCAAAGGCTTTTCATCCCATTTGGAGATTTAAGAACTTTGAACTCACACACCCTTTTGCCAGCATATCATCTTTTGCTGAAGCCGGAGGTGAAGAAGAGCAAAAAGAAGGAATAGGAATTGAGAAACATCATGAAAGAGTAGCAAAACCCAATGAAGATGAACTCCCTGGGATGGCTCAAGCCTTTCACATCTCTTCAAGTACAGCCTCAGCTATCTCCATATTCATAGCATTTGCTGCTCTCACTGTTCCTCTCTTTATGAAGTCTGTGGCGCAAGGTCTGGGATTGAAGGTCAAGTTGTTATCATATGCAACAATTCTGTTTGGTTTCTACATGGCTTGGAACATAGGAGCCAATGATGTGGCCAATGCCATGGGAACTTCTGTGGGGTCCGGGGCACTGAGTCTCCGGCAGGCTGTGTTAACTGCAGCTGTTTTGGAGTTCTCAGGAGCACTGTTGATGGGCACCCATGTCACAAGTACAATGCAGAAGGGAATTCTTGTGGCCAATGTGTTTCAAGGGAAGGATTCTCTGCTCTTTGCTGGCTTGCTCTCTTGTTTGGCTGCTGCTGGTACTTGGTTGCAGGTACAATTTGACAACTTTATTTGGTCTTCTTAGTTGTGATATCTTACTTCAATTTCAAGTATTTAAATTGGAAATTGTATTCGGTTCCTCTGACAGAGGTGTGTTTGTCAGACTCAATGCGTTCTGATTCTGTTTATGATGATGCCAACACCATTGCAGCATTGAGACAAAATAGGACTCTTATGTTAGTTCTTGACAAAAGGGAGTTTTAGTGTAACAGAAAGGTTATTCTATTGTGACCTGATAATTACGAGTTTAAATCGTAGAAACAGGCTCTTTCCCTAAAAAAATAATATGAGTCTTTTATATTAGTTCTTCAAGAAAAGGACCAAATTAATTAAAATTGAGAAAAAACCAATCTCAAAAGGCAACAGTTTAGGCTACATGACAAACTTTTCAAGTGGCATGCATCAATAAAAAGTTTTGGCATATAAATTGTTTCCTACACAGAAGTCTAAATAGCTGCTTGCAACTTTTGTTTGTCTTTCATAAGGTTTGTTGTCAAAATCATATATGTTAATGTCACTCAACAATTATATGCATATACTTGGACCTATATAGTGATAGAGTTTGGTAGTTTTTTTTTTTTTTTGAGGCGATAGAGTTTGGTAGTTGGTCCTCGAAGTTTGCTATGATTGTTCCATTATTGTGCAATTTCTCCCACATGCAGGGCAAAATGGGATGGTAATAACTAGAAATCTGACAGTCCAAATGCTTGAGAACATAGCACAAGTGTATATATATATATATATATATATTCCTCAAAGTTTTCTCCTTTTAACAATCCTTGTGGGTCAAGATCGCACTTGGGAAAAAATTTTTTACCTGTTTGACTAGTAATGCCTCTCAAAATGCCACTGGTAAAGATTCCATATTGCTTGAAACTTTGTTCCAATGTAAAATTTTTTCTTATGCAGGTGGCATCTTACTATGGTTGGCCAGTCTCCACCACGCATTGCATAGTAGGATCAATGGTTGGATTTGGCCTTGTCTATGGGGGAGTTGGTGCTGTCTTCTGGAGTACACTAGCTAGGGTAACTTCATCATGGGTGATCTCACCAATTATGGGTGCAATAGTATCGTTTCTCGTCTACAAATGCATCCGAAGTGTATGTTCTTCGTCTTCCATGCCGCAACCCACTTGCATAACATAATTGGGTTTGCCTCGTGCACTGAGACGCCATTTTTGTGTAATAAAAATGGGAAAAGTATGAGCCGTAATCACGGTAGTTCTTACTGTCCTTCTCTACTTTGTGCAGTTTGTGTACAGTGCTCCAAATCCAGGACAAGCTGCAGCAGCAGCAGCACCAATAGCTGTCTTTGCGGGCGTAACAGGAATCTCTTTTGCAGCATTTCCACTAAGCAAGACCTTTCCTCTGGCCCTGGCACAGGCTTTAGCGTGTGGCGCTGCTGGTGCATTCCTTGTTTATAGAATTATCAGGAAACAGCTTGGTCATCTCCTCACTAAAGTTAACTCATCACAACCTGAGCTGAAAGAGAGTACTGTCCAAAACAAACAAATTGGATTCCTCTCCGATTTTGCTGGACCAAAGGGTACCCAGTTGGAAATAGTTTACGGGGTTTTCGGATACATGCAGGTCCTCTCAGCCTGCTTTATGTCATTTGCTCACGGAGGAAATGATGTTTCCAATGCAATAGGTCCTCTGGCTGCTGCATTGTCCATTCTTCAAGGTGGTGCTACAGGAACTGAGATTGTTATTCCAAATGATGTTCTTGCGTGGGGCGGTTTCGGCATAGTTGCGGGGCTAACGATGTGGGGATATCGGGTGATTGCAACAATTGGGAAGAAAATAACTGAACTTACACCAACTAGAGGATTTGCAGCCGAGTTTGCTGCAGCCTCTGTGGTTCTTGTGGCATCGAAGCTCGGGTTGCCGATTTCAGCAACGCATACATTGGTGGGTGCAGTCATGGGAGTAGGTTTTGCAAGGGGCCTAAACAGTGTTAGGGAAGAAACGGTGAAAGAGATCGCCGCTTCTTGGGTTGTAACAATTCCAGCTGGTGCCTTGTTTGCAGTTCTCTACACATGGTTCTTGACCAAGCTTTTGTCTTTCATATTGTGAGTGTACATTTACAAGATACGTATGAACAAATTGATGTCTGTTTCTAAAATATTTCCTTCTTTTTGAGCTAATGTGATTTTTCTTCGGAGGAGAATCGCTTAATACATATGTGATTGAAGAATTCTTAACAAAAAAAGTTATCTCACCATAGCATCCAGCATCAGTTTAACATCGTTGAATTTTAGTTTGTTAAAGGTCTATCAAACTATCAGTTACATAACCACCATAGTTTTACACAATGGTTTTGCATGTATGCGCGCGCGCACATCTTGAGTGCTTGCATCGGATTATCAAATTTATGTTGCAACAATGGTTGATTTGGCATAAATCTAAGAAAATTGAAGAACTAAGTGCAGAAATTCAATCCAGGAGACAGGAACGTGAGTAAAACATGCAACCAAATAAAACAGGTTCAAGTTATTGTCATGGAGGAGAGTTCTTATTTAAAGGACAAAAAAAATTGATTTTTGATCGGTAATTCAACCGATTAGGAACTGTCAATTGAGAAGGCACGAAAACGGACTGCCTGCGAGGACCACATACCAGAATGCACAGTGCTTCAAGCCATCAGACAGATAATATGTTTATGGAGAGACTTCTTGAACGGAAGTCAGGCCGGGCTCCCACCCCGGTCCCCGGTAAAACCTTCCCTTTGGAAGTGGGGGTACAAAAGGCTTCTTCATTTTTATCCTCGTCTTCACTTTACACTTTGACCACCTATCTTTGGAGGCATAGAAATCTTTTGCTGAACAAAGGAGTTCCTCTGACATGTGCGCATTCTCATCCCAAGTGATGTTCACGTCGGATAATTCACCAAACCTACCAGTAGATCCTTTGAGTTCTGCCCTTTCAGTGTGCTTCATCTTTAGTTTTTGGGCAGTGGAAGAAGGGATTACAAGATATTTTTGACCAGGCAACAAATTTTCTTCTGGCCATAACACAGATTCCTGGGGATTTTCGAAAACTTCCGGCCGAGCAACACACATCCCAGGATACTTGCCCATAAGCTGGGATGCAGGAACTGCATGCTGATACAGCTCTTCTCGGCCACCAGCATGAATTACCCTGACAGACATGTTCTCGGACTGCAAGGATAAGTTCACTGGCACGGTAGCTCTTTCCAACTTCTTTTTCTTTATAGACTCGTTTCGACAGCCCCCCTTTAGGCACAACAAATTAGCACATGCCTTCAGCATAACTGCTGAACAATATCTTTCTGATCAAATTGTTTCATACTGATGAACTGGCAGATAATGTGAGTATAACCTAACCAAAGGCAGTGCAATGTTATACAACTCAGAATGCCAGGATGGATATTGATTCTACAGCCGGCTATCCCAAAGTTTGTATTTTCCAACGCAGGTATCAAAGATAAAACCAATGCCTAGGAGTTCGGACAAAGCCAAACATAATAGAAAGAACTGAATCCTTATTTTTTCCTCGTGAAAATCGAAGTGAGCCAAGGACAAAAGATAAGATAAGGTCAATGCTAAACTTGGCTAGCTTTGCAGGCACATCCTTTTGCTACTATCGTAGGCCCACAAACCAGACAATACCTGACGTTCCAGCTTCTTCATCCTCCCACTAATCCAATTGTTATGAAGAATAAGACATCCCTTCTTCATACAGGCTGCTTTCACATTTTTTTTCTTCCATAGTTCTAAGTATGCACCATTAGGGAAGAGGTTTCTATCCAAAAAACGAATTGTCAAATTTGTTTCAGGTTCCACACAGATGTCATCACTGACACGATTGGAACCATTTTCCCCACAAAAGGTGTCATAAAAACTTGGCTGCTCAGACAGGCCTGTAGTTGCTGCATGCTTTACCACCATCTCCATAGCTGCTATTGTTGAACTGTCTGATCGAGCAAAGTAAAAACCAGAATTCAAGCGCCTTGGTAGGTTTATGGGTCCTGCAAAAAGAATAGAAGTACAATGTGTGATGAAGCAATTTTCTTCTGATCCTTTGAATGTGCCATCGAAAAGGAATGGTTATTAGAGTACTGATTGTAAAATGCTTGGAGGGAAATACCTGTAATGTTGTACTCATCAGACTGAGCAGCAAGAACAGCAGGACCAAAAGAAAAAAGCAATGGCAGTGGATTTTCAAACCAATACACGTCCACATCACTCAGAAGAACATTGTAACCCAGCTTCAAGATCTTCAGAACCATTCTGGATTTCATCTTTGTCACTCTCTGGAAGCATTTTGTTCCAAAATGGCAATCATTAAAGCTGATATTACTTGGGGCTGATGCATCGTAGAAAACTGGCAGGCCCTATCATCAAAAGGAAAATATCAGTTCAGAATAAAGCCCGGTAACCCTTTGAGATGGTATTTCCAAGACAAATGCACTTTAAGCTTGTACAGAATAATTGAAAACAATAGCAAAAGCAGGAGGCGATCCCTAGACGAATTTCAGGTTGTCCCAAAACCTCTAATGCACTTGGTACAACTTAACAACAAAATACTTTCAACTCATGACTCTCGTATTCACCCAGAAACCAAAATTGTAGCCCAAACAGCGAGTATGTCTGCTATGTTCAGGGCTATCATAGAAAGGCAATTTGGTTGCAGTTACTGCAATTCTCAAATTGTGCCAGACCGTTTTATTGTTGGTTACCAAAACCTTTCATCAATTTGTGGTCATATTAGTTCTTTTATTTCAATCTGAATCACCTGTCCCATCCCTGTGAAAGATGTGAAAAAATAACCCTCTGTAAATGCCACTGACTGGAGGTCAAATTGAAATGAAGTGGAAGCTAGTGAACCAAAGGTACCTGTAAAATGGAGAACTGATAAGTTTCATGGTCAAGAGCACACACTAAGAAATTTGTAACCTGGAGATGACGCAACCTGCAAACCCAACTCATTAGCATGTCCTTGTAACTGTATCCAGCAACAGAAAGGACAATTGTCCTATTCTTGTCGGCAATTTTTGAAAGAAGAGACTCTAAGGGAAATGGAAAATCTATTCCTGGTGATGACTGCAACTGGTCTCCCAGTGAGCAATCTACTATCTTATTCTGCAACTGAATATCAGTCATACAAGCCATATTCCTTTCTTTTCTCCCGGCATACAATACCCTTCTACTCCACAGTCTTTGTCCCTTGAGGAGAGAAGGATAAACAATATCTTCTGATGTGTCAACAAATAGGTACTGGCCATCACATTTCAACAATTTTATCAGGTTATTATAATTAATTTCATAGAAAAACAATGATCCATATTGTGCGCCAAGATGGGAATTGCCAACATGCTCCCAGAATCTATTCTCAACATCAAATACACTGGAGCTTCTGGCAGGCCAGTCAGACCAACGTTGGAGTCCATTCAGCGAGAAACTTGAGATTGCCCAACTTGCATCAAACACAAACCTCAGTTCAGATGACGCGGCCTCATTAATGACCCAGTGACCATGAATCCCCTTGCCATACAAGAAAGGAGGGACTACCCCGTTATGCAAAGGTGCATTCCTGCTGTTCCATGCCATAAGTAAGTTGTCATCGCAACAATTTAACAGCCCGCCATGATTAATGATCTCCTGCAATGTGACAGGATCAAGAATGATGTCAATGGATTTTTCCCCAATAGGCAGTCAACTTTGATTCTCAAACAGGATCCTTCATCCATACCTCCTGAAGTCTCTTCCATTTGTCATCCTCTCTTAGCCAAAACTTCCCCGCATCATCCAATTGAAACGGGACGTATGAAACGTTCCGCAACCAAGCAACAAGAAGCCAATCATGTTCAAGTTTGTAAGCAAAATTTAAGGTGGAAACAAAATCAGGCAAAAGAATAGTTTCTGGATTGACAAAAACAGTTATGTCCGTTGCCAATACCCGCGACCTCTCTAGCATGGAATGAAAAAATGGGGTACCAAGGAACCTACAAACAAACAGCCATATAGAAAGTGTAAGCATAATGGATCCACACATAATGACTTAAACAGAGCCTCAAATAGTCAACCTTTTTCCAATTAAAAGAGAATTAACGTTAATGTGAGGATCACCACAACAGGAAAGTCCCATGAGATTATCAAGAACAAGCTGTAATGCGAAGAAACAATAATTCTTACGTGAAATCTACACTGGAATCGACCAAAACTCGCGATCCAAAAGCTTTAGCAAGCGAAGAAGCAGAAGGGTCTTGACTAAATATGACGACTTTGATTTGAGGGGACAAACCAAGCCATGACCGAACAGCAAGACTCTGCTTGGTCCCAGCAGAACCAGTAAAAGGTTCGGCCGCCTGTAAAGATTGTGATTTCTGGACCTAAAACCTTTGTGATTGAAATCAGGAGTACCCATTTCATCCTCAAAGCAAGGCAGCAACCTTTGGGTGGCATACAAGGAGAGACCAATAAGCACAAACCCAGATAGCCACACCGACCACAATTCCATTTGCATAGCCTGTGAGATCTCTTCAAAGAGACCAACCCCACAAAAATAAAAATTAAAAAAAAAATTTGCTGGAGAAAAAATGATGTATTGATTAACAAGAGAGAGAAATTAATGAAATGAAACGGAAGTGAAAAGAGAGAAGGGACATTAATAGTCGTGGAAAAGAATGGAATGAGAGAGAAAGATTGGAACTTTAACTGAAAAAGAAGCGAAAAAAACACTGAGAAACAAGAATTGGAACGGCACCAAAACGAGGAGGAAGGAAGGCCATGATGCATGTGAGGTTAGGCATCACAGATACGTCACCTTCCATTACTTTTTGGGTCCAAATTGCTGCTTCGTTATGTGGTGAAAAAATACTGAAACTCCACGGAACAAGAAAGAGGCATTGATTCTGCAAAGCAGGCTCAGAAGTCAACGCCTGCCGTTTGACCATTAGTGAAGCAACCAAGAGCGGGCGACTGACCAGAAGCAAAAACTTTTGGAAAAAAAAGGACCCGGAAGAAGAATAAAGCAAAGAGTGTTAGTAAATTTAATAAATTAGAAATTTATTATAATTATAATGATAAAAAGTGGAAGATAATATATATTAATTTTTTACAGAATATATATATAATTAAAAAAATTAAAATTTCGTTATAATTCACATAATCTTTAACAAAAAATTGAACATCCCTAGATGCTTACTCACGTCGAAAACTTTTTGACTTTAAAAAATGAAATAACATAAATTTTTAAATAATTAAATTCATTAAAAATTAAATTAATTATCAATGTTAAATAAAATTGCGATACCAACCTAGTTTACTCTTATTTTATGTTGGCCTTGAGTTGTGTAGCAGGTGCTTTTAATGCTGAAAATTTTCGTTGCTGCCAGAAAGTTGTCTCTTCCTTCTCTTTTGTTAAATCGAAAGCAGCACGTTCTTGGTGATGACGACTAAGGACCTTCTTAGCATTTGATGGCTCGGCAGTAAATTTTGTCATTAATTATGATCATATATCAAAACATTAAAAATATACCACGAACAATTACTAATGCAACATGTGAATTATTGTCGAATTTATTACTCGATCGCTTTAAATGGAGTCAATCGACGTTGATTTAGGAGTAAACGAATCGTCCATCTAGATTAGCTTCTTTGTTTTGATTGACATATACCACAAAATACCGGACAGACGTGAAAATAAATGAAATTGACTACGAGTCCAACGCCGGCAATTAGATGGCTTGATTTCCGCCTCCTGAGTAGAAGCATCGTTGGCTGGCTAAGAACGCAAGATTTCGTCCATGAAAACCTGTGTTCAAGCTCAGCTTATTCAATTGTTATGGCACATAGGAGAAGAACAAAAAGACGGTAAGATTCATATCCCTTTTCATTCCAACACTTCCACAAAAAGCAACTCCTACATCTCATTCCCTGCATATTCTAACAACAATTGGGACAAGTCCAACCGCGCGAGCGATGACTCGAGTTGTCCCCATACTTGCAGTTTACCACTTGAATAACATTGATCATAATCATCGCACGGAAGAACGGCTCAATCTACTTCTAACATTCTAATTCCCTGCCACTAGTTAACCATGATTACCAAAGATGACGAGACTGCGCTTGGACTAGAGACTACAGGTCCGTTGTCAAGCAAAGCCCTTGCCCCAAAGGGCATTAGCGTTTCCTTTCAGGCATTCAGTGCATATACTTCAAATTTTCCTGTTCAACTTTGCCACTAACACTAATCGCGTGTAAGTTTCCTAGATTATGAGCAACTAAAGCAATTATACAAGGTGATGAAACTACCGATATAAAATCATGAGGAACTGTTCAATATTTTCAGGGCAGGAGAGAGGAGCTCAAGCTAGAATGCTAACATGTTAGAAACATACAACTTATAAGTGCATATCACATGCATCCTGTCAAAAGCCATTATCCAAAAAGACGCCAACAAACCACGCCTTGTGGATGTTGATTATGCAGGACTTTCCTCAGCTGACTCATCATCAAAGTGATCCCAACATTCCTTGTCTACTACAGTTTTTCCTAGAAGACTTGGGCCAAATCCCCAAATTTTTTAGGGTATATCAGATATTGTCAGGATACATTTTAATCTTCCAATCCTCCAGCAAAATCATGTTCCATAAAAGTGGTCCTCCATAATTATCTGCGCCGCCTTGCAGGTGATCTGGATCTTGACCTCTTTCCCCTGCAAGGAATTATTAGAGTTGGCAAACAAGGAAATCTCACAAGTACGAAATACATAAGCCTTATGCTTTCACCTGTGTGCCACATGTCGTCTATTTCTCAAAAACATGAACACAATCTTAACCATAAAGACAACAGGGAAACATACCTCTTGGTGTCAAGAGAAGAGTAGGGAGATTGCCTGCGGTGAGAATGCTTGCTATGAGGTGACCGCGAAACTTGTCTAGAAATGAAAACACATTCATACTTGATTTGTGAGCTTAACATGCACAACTCAAGACAAACTACTCAGCCTTTGTACAGAGTCAAGCTGTTCTGTCGGCAAAAACTCTGCTAGTGTTACCAACATAATAAAGAAGTACACAACAGAGTAGCAGACACCGCCAAGTATTCTTTTCTTCCTGGTGAATGAGTAGACACCACCAAATTTTATAGCAGTATTGCAGATATCATCAAGTGGTATAGTCAATTTCTCATTCTTCAAAATCACAAATAAAAATTTTTGAATTGATCATTTGATCATTAAAAAAGTTATTTGGAATTCACAAGAAATCACTTAAATTCCTACAAACAAGCAAGCATAGGTTGTATCATACGGCTTCAACAAATGCCAGCTAACTAATGACGTCAATAGAGATTTGAGTATGATGATATCAACAGATCACAAAATTAATCATAAGTTTTAAGGTGGAACATAAAATTTGGATTCCATTTCCATAATAAGTGATCCTGATGCCGCAAAGAATTCTAAATTTCACACCTGTCAAAAATATTAATGCAGAAGGAACACAAGTAAGACTGATGAATGCTAACATAATGTACCTTCTCCTTGACCTGACTGGTGATGGCGATAACTCTCGTCTTCTTGAGTGTAGCTTCCTGCAGAACAGAGAGGAATAAACAATCTGCATAACTAGTGGGAGAAATAAGGAATTGACAGAAACTCAGAGGTGAACCTCTTAGAATCGTCTGATACTTCATCACTTGAACCTTTGTCCCTGCTGCCTCTAGCCCCACTCCCAATTGAAGAAGAGCGTCTTCTCTTGTGTCTGCTCGAGTCACTTGTGATCTTATGTCTTGATCTCTCTTCCTCCTTATCCTTAGGCCGATCTCTTTTTCCACGGGTATCTTCTTTGGTGCTACTTCTATGAGGTTTATCTGCCTCTTTCTTGGCCTGCTTGACGTCCAGAAGAGAGGATCTTTTTCTTGATTCAGATTCGTTTACCTTTTCCCCATACTTGTCGCCTCGCTCTTTACTTCTTTCTTTTGAGCCATTCCGGTTTTCTTTTTCCTTCATTGGATGCTTTTCATCCTGTCTCCTATGAATATCATCACCCCTCTCATCTAGTCTACTCCTGTGCTCTGCCCCCTTAACAGAGTCTTTTCCTGAATGACTCCTATTTTCATGTTGATTATCATTATCTCGATTCAAACTAGATTCCCTAGCTTGATAATCATCTGTTATTGACCTTTGTATGCTGAATTGCTCACTGGGTTGTGCAGATTTGATCATGACATTATCCCCAAGAGGAACTTTTGATCCAACCACATTACCTTTTTCTAGAGCAATTCCAACAGCAACTTCGGTTTCAGCATTATCAATTCCAGAGGCTCCCATGGAAGGATATGCATGCTCGCTCAACTCATTCATAGCAAAATTGATCTTATGCTTGGAGTCAACAGGACTAGCTTTCCTCAAATCACTTACTAAATTTTTGTGTCCATCACTTTGCTCTTCAGGTTCTCGTGAACTGCCATTTTCAGCTTCATTCCTCATATCCTTTGGAAAGCTTGACTGCCTGACCACAGCATTTTTCTGAGAAGTTGTTACAGTGGAACTCTGAACTTCATCTTCATCTTCATCAGAGGCATAATTAGCGAGGCCTAAGACATTTCCGGGAGCACTAGAACTGGACTTCTCATTGAAATCTTCAGTCTCGGGCTCATTGGCTTTAATTGGAACCTTAATCATTGTAGAAACTTTGGGAGTTGGGACCACGGGAGGAGTCGAAGATGCTTTATGATTTGAGGGGGAAGTATCAAGATCCACTGCAAAACCAAGAGTTTCATAACAAGAAAAGTTTCAAAGGACAAATTGAAGATATAGAGGTTCAGACATTGAAACAAAAATATATGGTATTGAAATAAAGACTCGGAGATTGTGACACAATTACCTTCAGCTGTTAGATCATCTTCATCAAGAACTTTTGTAGCAATTTCATCAAATAATTCATCAGTAACCTGGATTATAACATCAAGGTCAAAACTACCTTATAACAACAAAACAGCAAGTCAATCAGATAACCATTAGATTTTCCACAGCTGTAACCTTTAAAAGAACTTCAGTTAAAACACGTTTTATCTCCTTGTTAATGGCTGCTGTTCTTGCTGCATCCGTGAAATCCTGTAAAGAGCCAAACAAGGAAAAACAAGACCCAAACTCAAATAGAGAGCACATATTAAAACCAACAAGGTAGGAAGACAAGTTCACTATAGGCCAGATCTACAGCCAGAAAAGCAAATAGAAGAGTGATGGGATGGTAAACAAATAGAACCTCATCATCATCCTCTTCTTCAGTTGACCTGGAAGAATCAATGCCTTTGCCATCCACCTGATCACCTTTCCCAAAAGGCTTATCAACACCACCATCCTCAATGGATTCTGTTTCCTCTTTAGGATGCTCCAGAGAAGACCTTGTGATGACGGATGCATTCTTAATTATTTCTTCTTTAAGCCAATTAGGAACAGATGCCTGAAAATTTTCCATCCAACTACTCAATAATGTTCGGTCTAACTAACAAAACCACCTTAAATAGAGTACCCACCTTTTTAGGGCGCTCAGAAGCACTAAAAATTCCATAAGCATCACCTTGAAATGTTGTGGGATGAAGTGCAGCTCCTGTACTAAGAACATATGGTGCACCAACAGATGGAATTGTTGGCTGAAAACTTGATCCAGGGAAACTTCCAAAAGATTGTGCAACATGTCCAGAAACAGAAGGTATGCCTATGGAAGGGTCAGGCTATAACAAGTAGCACACATTAGTACATAAATGCAGAGCCCTTTAAGATTGAGGAAGATTCAGAAAAACAGAACCGATACCTGAGGTACTGATGTAACAACTGGGGGAATTGGAGGGTAAACCGCATCTGTTGCAACAGCTGGAGTCCAAGAATCCATGGGAGCCACTGCCATAACCGGGCCAATTCCCTTTATGGTTCCTATTGAATCATGAGCAGAATAACTAGGTTGCACATGAGCATCATGATCATGGCTGAAGCTAGATCCAAAATCTAACGGCTGACCACCAAGACCAGCTGTCATATCAGCCGTCTGTTTGCTGTATGCAACAGTCTGTTCAGATGAAACTGATCTACCAATGGCAGGCAGTGCAGGTTGACCTGTATACTGTCCTCCTTGAGCAGAGGGTATTGGAAAAGGCAAAGAGTTGTACCCATCCTCCCTTTGGTCTGCAGTCTCTTCTTTACCTGTCAATTAGGTAACCAATTAAACATTGTCCTTGAATTAAACATTAAACCTCAGGAGAAGTAGTTCAACTTTGCTACAAATTATCTTGAGCATAGTTGTCATGCAGAAAAAGGCTCAATTTTAGAATGAATACTAGAAATTATGCAAACTTCTAACAGTTGTAGTAATGTTCACTTCATTACTCAAAACCTACTTCTTGATATGCAGTTGCATTAATTAAGTGAGAAAAAAAACATTTCCTACTTCTAATCCACAAAAATGATGGAATGCTCTTAATAGAAAGCAATTCTCACAACACACCTCATAACAGTTGCCATCAAACAACATCATTAACTTGCAACAGTTTCATCTATTTTGCTACCACAAGAACTATAAATGCATATCTACCACTGCAAGCTCCCTTGTTCTCAAATGAATTAGAGCCTTAGAGGCCACAAGGGAGCGAAAGAGTGAATAAAACCCAGTGATTTCCATTTTATGAGGGGGGGCATAGCACCCACCTCAATGTAATAAATAAATGATTACCAGAAATTAAACCTAGTGACCTCCACTAGTTTCACATGCAACTACAATGTAATAAATAAATTATTACCTGCAACAGAAGAATAACTAGAAGGTACCTCCTGCTGATGAACAGATGGACTTGTAGTTGGACGTCCAGCTGAAGTTCCACCTCCAACATTGTAAGGCATGTGCCCATCAGGTACATAGGAAGATTGTTCTGAGCTAAAAGGTGCAGTCTCCTGTGGATAAGCTGACGGAGACGGGTGTCCAGGGCCAACTGAAGCTGGAAACTGTTGATAGCCTGAAGCAGAAAATGGCTGTTGTTGAGTGTCTTTGTAATGAGAATCAGCAGCTTGTGAAAACTGATCGTGAAACTGAATTTGTTCTTCTGGCCTGCTACCTTGTATAAATTGAGATTGTGAGTATTGATTATCCATTGCCACTTGCTTTGCAGCTGCCCATGCTCTTGCCCGAGCAGCCCAATCTTCCCCATTGTTATGGGCTGCCATTATCAGAAAGTCATAACCCATTCACATTAGTGGCCAGCACAAGGAAATCAAATTAACCTTCAAGAAAGCGCTGAAAAAACTAACATCAGCAGGATGAACAGGAAAAAAAAATGCCAATTTCACATTACAGAGGCAATTTACCAATTAATTTTCCGGTGAAACACTATGTCGAGTCTTTTAAAGATCTTCCCTATCACATGGTTAGGAAGAGGGCAGTAACTAACGGCCCATTCTTAAAGAACGGTTTTATTTATATAATATGAAACAGAATGCCAATTTATGCAGCCAAGCCCTTCCTCTTTCATGGTAAGTTCAATATGTAACCAGACTGACAATTTTTATCCCATTAGTCAAAAGAAAAGTTGTGCGATCGTCACGAAGAATTTCATATTATAGAGTTACCAAACAATCGGCACATTGAGGCAGTAGAACTTAGAACAGAACCATCAATTAAAATGAAATAACCTGTATAATCCCAACTTTGATGCTGCCCCCAATTGGGATCCCTCCATTCCTGAAATTAGAGGTGATATAAACAATTAAACAGAAATTAAACCTAAAAAGATAGACCCAAACACCATAAACTACATCAATTAGTCAAGATCAATACGAAATGCGAACAAATTGGATATCCTGATCGGATTCTTATCATTCTAGAAAAGTGAATCAATTACTCGAACCTCTTATACGAAAAACAACAAGTGGAGGAGGAGAAAATTGAAATCACCTGATTGGCCTGAGGGTAAGGGTGAGGAGGAAGCGGAGGCGCGTGGGGATGAGGAGGAGGGAACTGGTGGTAAGGATCCGGGAGGTGTGTAGCATAAGAATGAGGGGGAGGCGGTGGCGGAGAAGGATAACTCGAAGGAATAGGAGGGGGAGGCGGAGGAGGAGGAGCCAGATGGTCGGAGTGAGGAGGCGCGGCCCATTGCTGAGGCGGCGGAGGAGAGGGAGAGTGCGAAGATGACGACGGAGGGTGGAAGTGGAATTGGTTGGGGAACCAGCTGCCTTGCGGAGGAACTGGCGGTCTTGGCTGCTGCTGGTGGTAGTAGTGGTAGGGATCCGCCGCGGACTGTGGCGGCGGTGGCGGCGGTTGTGGTGGTCTCATGTAGCCGTGGTGATTTTGGTAAGCGTCCATGGTTTTCCCTGCGCGGACGACGGTGGAGGCGGTCGCGGCCGTAGGTTTTGTGGGTTTTTCGATATTTATTATTCGCCGTTTTCGGCGCAACAGAGGCGTTTTGCGGAAGAAAAGCAGCTATGAATGGGCTTGAGCCTGGATGAGGCCGACTGTATTGGATTAGAACCTACGTTTTTTTTTTCCCTTTCAAAAGAGTGGTTACAAATGAAAACCAGTCAATACCTTATTAAAATCTTAGTAATTCAATTTCGATAAAAAAAAGTTTTAAGATCATTTAATAAACGAACTAATCTTTCTTTCGTGAGTTTTTCTCAATTTAAATTGAATTAATCAGAATTTAATCTAATTTTTAAATATTAAAATATAGCACCAAAATAAATCAGTTAATCTTCAGTAAGAATAAAAATTATATTTACTTTGTTATTAGAATAAATTTGAAAGGTTTATTTAAGTTATGAAATTATTTTATTATGAGAATAATAATATGCAAATATGGACACTTTATATATTGTGATGTTTTATTATATTTATAATTATACATTGAAAATATAGTTTTATTTTTTATTTAGTTAATTTTATTAAAGTAAACCATTTTATAAGCTAATTCTATTTATAAAAATAGTTTTTACAATTTTAATTATTTTTATTAATACTATAAAATTAAATAATAAATTTATGAAAAGCTCAAGTTAACTCGATAAAAAATGTACATGATTTAATTCGGCTTGTTAGCAAAATGAATCAAATTTAAATAAGTTAGAATTCGATTCAACTCGACTTGTTTACACTTCTAACTATAGCCGCAAAAAGAATAAATGAAAAATGAGTGTAAAATCAAATTTTCGTTTCGATGTAAGAGTCACACGCTTCATTATAAGTTTGACAAGCTTCACGCCACGGATTGTAACCTTTCTTCGTTTGCATAAAAATAGTAGAGGCCGCTAGATCGGGCTGGGCCGGTTCATTTCGTTCTTTTTATTAATTGATCACTTGATTGGTTTTCCTTTTTTTTTTTTTTCTTTTCCGAAAAGGAAAATATATTCACTTGAAAGAGTTTGTACACAAGACCAATAATGTTACTAATAGAGAACATATTAGAAATAAAATTCTTTTGGTCAAAACTTTTTTGAAATATTTAATGACATTCGGAAGGGATGGAATATTTATGTTAAATAATGAAATCATTCCACCATTTCGGTACTCATGTAAAGGACCTGTTCTAAAAAAATAAAATGAGATCATTTCAAAATCTGCCTATTTTCTTCTTTTATTATATTCCCTTCAACTTCAAGAGAACGAAAACTAATTTGCTTTCTCATTTATAAAAACGGATATATAATTAGTCTACCTCCATAAAACCATGTAAAGATACCATCAAAGAAAAACTAAGAAAGTTAATTGATAGGATAACACTCATTTAAGTTTTAAATTCTTATAAATTTTTATAATTGAGTTTTAAGTGTTTTTTTAACATTTTCAATTTAGTTCTAAATCTTTTAAATTTTTTACAATCGAGTTATTTTGTTGATTTAACAATTAAGAATGTATTTGACTGTTTAATACATAATATTAGTAGTTGTAAATAAAGCATGAAAAATCTGAGTAGAGCTAAATAAGCAACAGACTCACAACATGACACCATAATTTAATAAAAAATTTTAAAATATTGGGCCTATAGTTTTTTTTTCACTAATACGTTACTTAATCATCGCTTTTTCACGTTTACTATAAAATTTCTAAATTATACGACTCACACTTAAAATCTCAACACCAATCACATTACCCTTACCATCCTATAAACATCCTAGCTTTACAAAATTATACTTGCGACTTACGACCCTTTTTTTTTTTGACACAAGAAAATCATTTCATTGATAATGATCAAAACCGTACATAAGATCGACATAAAGGTATCGAAAATACTTGCGCAAAATAGGAAAATAACACGGCTCTAATGACCTACTTTTCCAAAAGTCAACACGACCTATCACAAACGGGACTCGTCGCCCGTTAATACGAAATCCTCTAATGAGGATACCAACCAACCAAAGATTAAATCTATATAATAACAGATAGTCAATTAGATTTAATTTGGTCGGACAACACTCTCAAAGGCAAAAAACACCGCACCTCAGCGGACTCATGTCAGAAATCGATCGAGTAAATCTGACCTTGATTTCCAAAAACACTACAATAAAACTAATATAGAGACAGTAACATAAAACCCACAACACAAAGCAAAATCCTTCCAAAAAAGCTCCTAATGAGCCCAAAGTGATTTTGGGAAGAGGCGGCGGCGGCGTCCACGACAGCGGCTATGGCGGTGGCGGCGTCGGTGTCGGTAGCTGCAGTTTCCTGGAGGAACATGACAGCGATGACGAGGGCACTCCAGCAGCAAGGTAACCGTGGACAGCAACAACAGTGGCATTAGCAAGAAATGCGTCAACAGAAAAGGCCCCAAAAGCTCCAGGTTCCAATGACTGACCCAGCAACAAATACTGATGCGCCAGAGATAACACGAATATCGAAAGCAGTGTCGTCGGCGGTCGATACGACGATGCCTGCGATGGAGAAGGCAGCTAAAACCAGCATAAGTGAAGCTCGACAGGAGGGGAACCCATATCTGAAGATGGGAAGGCCGTGGGTGGACTCTACCTTACGAGATCTACTGTAATTGAGAGGGAGATGGGAGGAAAGAGGATATTGCAAAGAAAGAGGGTTGAGAGAGGGCGTGAGGAAGCCATAGGTGAGAGGAAAAGGAGAAGGGAGAAAGAAGACATGAGGATGGAGTGACGAAGAAGAGGGTGGCCAGTGGTGGCAGCTAAAGAGCCACCACCGCCGGCCGGTCGGTATCTCTAGGATTTTTAAAAGTTGCAGAGGGTTGGAGAGAGAGGATAGATATTCGACAATTCAAGTTTTGGGGTGTGAGTTACGACCTTGGCATGAGAAAAGGGGAGCTAGAAATAATGGTAAAGTTATGATGGATGAGAATTTTTACCGTTTGGCTGAAGGAAGAATGAATAAAACATTCGGTTTTGGGCTGCCCTGCATGCTTCACATTCATTGAGAGTGCAGAATTTGCTTGAGCCTCGGCAGATTTGTTTTTACTCATTCGCCATATCTAAGAACCACAACTTGAACCTCTATAACGTACCCGAAGGAGTGAGCTGTGGACCAAGTCAATTTAACTAGTTTTAGTCTTTTAGATACAATCACTTTGTTACGCTTTTTTTTCTTATTATTATTTTTTTTCGTTTGTAGAGTTTAGTAAATAGAAATGATACTCTAACAATCTATTAGAGAAAATTGTGCGAGACTCTATGAATAGGTAAACCAAATAATTTCCATTAAATTCATAAAAATACAAACTTTAGGTATTCAATAAGTGCCCCTATACCTTTTGAAATTTAATAAAACCTGTATACGTTTAACCTCATAATTTAATTTGAGAAAGACTCCAACGTCTGATTTCTCGCCGGAGGACAAGCCCTCTTCGACAACCCAAGTGGTGGTAACAAGTTATATGATAATCACAAAATATTGGGAAATAACATATCATTATAATTTATAATGACAATAGACAATATAAATAATAACGGATAATGTAAAATATGTTATCAAGTTCAAAATTTATTAACACTGCAATCGGATATAAATAAGGTCTATACTAGTCCAACAGTATTTGGACGATAAATTTTTTTATGAGAAAAATTGAATGCGTAAGTCAATATTGGATTTATAATCTTGATTCATAAGTACAATGACCTATATTTCAACGACATATTTTTTTTACATAAAAAAAAAAAAGAAAACACTTGGCTGTATCAATTCAATCGACAGAGTTACCACAAAAGAAAACATCCAAATGAAGTTGCTCGTCCGATATTCGACCCGTCCAAATAGGGTTGATTGGCTTCTTCCTTTTTCTTTTTCTTTTTTTTTTTTTTAATATCCTCTTTTTAATCTAGTTTGCAGTTTCTGAAGAGAAACGCCATCGTTTCAAAGCATGAACAAGACGGTGACGTGTACGACATATATGCACAAGTCAAAACTTTCATTTCCGCAACGATTAGCGCACACGACTCTCGCATGTGCAGCGCCACGTGTACACCTAGTTGCCCTTTAAAAACTGAAAAAAAAGGGATAATTATGTCTTTTCAACCCAAAAGCCCCGCCCAAAAATATCTAGAGAGACGAACGGACGGTGAGACTTTCACAGTCGCCGAAACTATTTTCATCTCTCTCTCTCTCTCTCTTCCGTCGCCATGGCCGTGGTTCTTGGAAACTTGGCTCTCTCACTGGACGCCGCCGCCGCCGCCGCATCCTCTCGGACGGTAATAGACCGGAAAGCTGGCCGTCCGGTTCTAATCGACGTGGTTTTGAGTATCGCCAGGAGAGACGCACACCAGTGCGCCAGTGTTGGCTGCAACGCTTACGCACTTCTGGCGGCAGCCAAGGGCCTCGAGTGGGACGGCGAGTCGAGACACGAGAGGCTTGTGGCCAGAGGCAAAGCGAATTCGAAAGTTAACGGCGTGGATTTCGAGAGCGACGAAGAGAACGGGAACGGAGACGGAGAAGAGGAAGATGCTGCGGCGGCGGCGGCGGCGGAGGGGTTTGATTGGGAGAAGGAAATGAGGAAGAGAGTGAAGGAGATTGAGGAGATGAGAGAATTGGAGACGAAAGCCGAGGAGTTGCAGAGCAGAGCGGTGGAGAGCGAAGGTGAAGGCAGAGAGGAGAGTGAGGAAGCCAAGAGGATGAGAGTTAGAAAAGAGCTTGAAAAGGTTAGTTAACAACTTTTTTTTCCCAATTTTTTCTCTTTTTTTTTTTTCCATTTTTTGAGTTTTTTTTTTTTATTTTTGTAGGTGGCTAAAGAGCAGGCAGAAAGGAGAGCAACAGCTCAATTGATGTTTGATTTAGGGCAAAAGGCCTATGGTAAGGGCATGTATGGGAGGGCAATTGAGTTTCTTGAAGGTGCCCTCACTATCATTCCAAGGCCTACATTGTTTGGTGGTGAGGTTAGTTTCTGTATTCTCACCATATTGATGGACCTTTGGTTTTGTTGCAAAAAATGATGATTTGGTTATGTGAAGGAGAAATTTCTGGGTTTTGTGGCTGTTTCAGATTCAAATATGGCTGGCTATGGCTTATGAGGCTAACAATCGACATAAAGATTGCATTGCTCTTTACCAGGAGTTGGAGAAGAAGCACCCCAGTGTTAGCATTCGACGCCAAGCTGCCGAACTTCGCTACATCTTGCAAGCACCCAAGCTTAAGATAACCCAGGAGGAGATGGTTACAATTCCATTGATCGGTTCAAGTTATGATAGGTGAACCTCTGATACTTTGTAGTTCAGAAGGCTAAATGATGTTGCCCTTTCTCTTCTCAAATTATGTGCAGATATGGGCCTTGGTAACTTTATCACTTGGTAAAACCTGCTCTGTCAGTTCAATTGTCTATATCATGCTGGTCTTTGCATTGGGTCATTGGCAGCTTTATATCTTCGTGGACACTCAATATGTTATGATCTCACATGAATCTGTCAATCATGCATGCTCATACTCAAGCTAGTGCAAATGTTCTCTAGAGATACTACTGTTTGCCGGACAACTAATGCTGAGCATCTGTTTTAGTAAAGCTTTAAGGGGTTCTAAACTTGATGGAATCCTTAGAATTTGGTCCCATGAGTGAGTGAGTTTTGGAACTAGTTTTTCCCGGTCATCTTTTCTGGTTAGCTTTAGTAGCAATCAGTGACCTTGTATATCACATAGTTATTTTCTTGACGATTAATCTATCCGCTGATCCTTTGATCATAGTTTTCTTTCCGGTTCTCACTGCTGCGTACTTATTGTGTAATGGCCTGCTTTATTTGTGTCTGCCATATCAATGTCACCATTGTACTGTGGATTATCCATTCACGTGTCAGGCTTTTATTTGTGCAGCCTTTGGTGCATGCCTTGAAGTATAATGACTTATCCAATAGAAGTGATTCGGTGGTGTGTCTTGGAAGAATGAAGATTTGTTGGTTCCTACCAATTATGTGCACATATTATCTCTTGGATAAATAATTACATGCGTCTGCTGTAATTTGAAGGAGGCTACTTCGATCTTACCCGTTCATTTGGATGTGCTTGGATAGCATAAAACTATATAGATGACTGCTTGATGTCTGTTTGTGAACTACTATGATTTCGAGATGCCTTTATGCTTCATAATTTCTTTTTTACCAATTTTCATGTCTCGGTAGCATTTGCATCATTGTAGTCTTCTAAGTGTTGCCCCCTCTCCACTTCCCCCGATAAGAAACAACCAAAATTTCGTAAGATACTTTAATGCTGATGCAAACAAATTGAGAGATCTTAAAGTAACTGGGTGGCTGTTGCAGCTATGCAGCAACATGGACTGATAAATACAAGGACAAGGATCAAAAGCGAAGTGATTCGACAACCAATCAGCTGCCATCCTCAAGAGACTATTTAGCAGACTTTTTGGTGTGGCGACCTCCCGTGGGACTGGGGAGGAGTCGAACTTTTTGGGTAGTCTTAACATTATGGCTGGGCTTGGTGGGAGCTGCGCTCTTTCTACAATGATGAATCGTACAAGAAGTATAGTGTATATGTAATATCTGGTTGTATCATTTTTTAAATTGTATGTTCTCCACGCATATCATGCCTTTTTACTTTCACTGTATGTATGAAGTGCCAAAATGCATTTATTGCTTGCTCTTTTGGAGCTCTGGCTTTATATATGTCCCTGGAGATATAATTTTCTGTTTTGTCGCTTGAATATTTCATGCTTGCAGGCTAGAGAAATTTATTACCTGGACGCTAGAGAGAACTTATGGATGTTTAAGTACAGGGGGTATTTCATGTCAATAGTGGCGGCGATTAAAATGTGTTACTCTAAAATTTCATTAGGGTTTTCATACTTCTCTCTCGTGTCAAGTGATATTATGTCTGGCAAGTCAATCTGGCGTAGGGTAGCTCTAGTTGGTTCTGAACTACACAATGAGGTAGTTCCTCGTTGCCTATAAAATCCATACTTTTTATAAAATTAGAATTTAAGATCTTCAAAATAAAAGTTTCAAGTATTAAACATTGAGGTGTTCTTCAAAAATTATAATTTCACCTATCATTTTTGTACGTTTTAAGAATTTTACCTACAACATTTTTTTTTATTTTGAATTTCACTTTCAATATTTTCTCTGTCAATCTTTTTATATTTTTTTGTTAATAGATCGTTAAGTGTGATATATGACAGTTTAATTAGTGATATATCATTCTACTTATAACTCACGTTAGTAACATGTTATTACCTTACAATTTACAATTTGTTTCTTGCCACTTGATTTTTTTCAATCTCTTTCTTTCAATTATATAAAAATATCAAATGTATCGCTGATTGAACTATCAAGTGTCACACTTAGCGGTCAACTAATTGAAAAAGACAAAAAAATTGACAAAAAAATTGACTCAAAAAATTTTGAGAGTAAAATTCAAGACAAAAATATTGTGAGTGGAATTTTTAAAACGTATAAAAATAATAAGTGAAATTATAATTTTTGCTCTTAAAGAATATAGACTATCTTTCTACATTTTATCCGGAATCTATTCTGTCGCCGTAGACTCTACATATGTTTTTTTTTCATCTTCAGTCTTTTCACCTGTGCACTCGTTCTCTATGGACGTATGGCTTCTTCCTTTTATAATCTGTGCATGCTCTCACTCTCTTCTCCCTACTCTCTCTCATCTATCTCCATAGACTCGATGCTCTCATTACGCGCACTCTCCAACACTCTTGCAAGCTCTCTTATTCTGCTCTCTCAACCTCTCTCTCCCCCAAACTCTTTTGTTTTTAGGGTTGAAAAGAAATGGAAATAAGAATTGCGCCTATAAAAGGAGTTTATTATAGGGAGAAAAAAGAAATTAACAAACTATGTAAATACACGTTTAATGTTACTGAACATCTTAACAGAGGATCTTCTCCACACTTTTTTTTTTTTGTTTACAAGAAATCCTATTAAGCATATAAAAAAATGAGAGAATGAAGTTGGTGGAGATTTTCAACTTAATAATTGAAAGACACTCCTCTTAACCATTAACACAAATACTCAATCTCCATTCATGTCTTATTAAACAAATGAAAGACAACACAGCCCCATTATGCTAATCCTGATAACGGGATAACAATTAAATGGGCCTCAATGATTACAAGAAAATAGGCCTAGACCAGAGAGTTATCAAATTCAGAACAATAAGTTATTATTGGAGCCAAGCCCAAAACACACTCATCATCAAAATCAGTGGTCTAATCCCATTTTTACCCTCGCACAGAGCAGACAAATCGCGAAACCCAAGAGGCCAAAAACGTCAATTCATACACCCAGGCCCACCCATTCTCTCGTCGCCAAAATAAAGCGCCCCCTGCCCGAAACCCTAGTTCTTCTCGTTCTCCTCCCAAAGGAAAAACAGCAGCGGTGCCGTTCCCCGCCAAAATGACGACACGCTTCAAGAAGAACCGGAAGAAGCGCGGCCACGTGAGCGCCGGGCACGGCCGCATCGGCAAGCACAGGAAGCATCCGGGAGGCCGCGGCAACGCCGGAGGAATGCACCACCACAGGATCCTCTTCGACAAGTACCACCCTGGCTACTTCGGCAAAGTCGGCATGCGCTACTTCCACAGGCTCCGGAACAAGTTCTACTGTCCCATCGTCAACGTCGACAAGCTCTGGTCTTTGGTCCCACAAGATATCAAAGACAAGGCCGCCGCCAACAAGGACAGGGCCGCCGCCGCCCCTTTGATCGACGTCACCCAGTTCGGCTACTTTAAGGTCCTCGGGAAGGGCGCCTTGCCGGAGGACCAGCCGATTGTCGTCAAGGCCAAGCTTGTTTCTAAGACTGCTGAGAAGAAAATTAAGGAGGCCGGCGGAGCTGTCGTGCTCACTGCCTAGCTTACTCTTGGTTATGTTTTTCGAATTGTTTAAGGTTGTTAATTTTGTTATACTTGTCTGGTTTTAGGTAGAGAGATTAATGATGGTAATTTTTGCGGTTCTGTAATGGGTACATCATTCAGATTATTGGGTTTTCTCATTCGTCATTTCTGTTGAGCTAAACCATATTGTTTAGAAATGGAATTTGAACTTTATATTTGGTAGCAAAAAGTTTAGGATTAGGATGTGTTTCCATCTTAGGGTATAGGCCACCGGTCACAGGAAATTTATAGTAGAACTTAGGTGTCACACATCCGGGATTTCAACAGCAACTAGGGGGTTCCAACTCACGATGAAGCGCATTAAGAGCCGAATCCTTAACGGCTTGTCCTTCTTACATACATTTAAACTTTATATCTTATATTGGTTTCTCAACTTTGAAGATGTGGAAGTTAGGATGTGAATACTGTTGCTTGTCTTGCACAGTGAAATTGAGATTGTGCCACTTTTTAGTCTTTATGATCGTTTACTTTGATGGGCTAACTTAAATTCGGAATCTTTAGGTGCAGTTTGGTTTTTAGTTGTGAGGTGGAATAGTAAATTGAGAATCCTTTGTCGGTTTTAGATGAAGGAAATTGCAGTCTTGTTTTGTTGAAGGTGTAGTTGGTGCAGATCATTCACTAGGCTTTGCCTACAGTGCATTTTTGAAAGCTAATTTGCATTGTTGGAGCTCTCGAGTGTTTATCTACATATGCAATTTATTTGACTGAGAATCATAAACGTGTGAGATGCAGATACTGTGTGTTTGCATGCAATTTGTGATATTTATTATGAGTGTCGTTGTTCTAATCCATTCAGCTGGTGGCTTGGCTTCAGTGCCGATTGTTAAAGTGAAAGCCTCCCAGTCATTTCTCACGGGCAAAATCCGTGTCATTTGAAAAGTTATTTCTTGTGTTTCACCTGTTCTCTTTGGAATCATGTTCGTTCACCATCTAGCAACCTACATTCGCCGCGTTTCGTGTCGTTTTGAATATATCTTGTTCTCACTTGCCATATAAGCTCCCATAAGAGTTAATCCACTGCTGTAGTCGGGAATTTTGTAGTGTTCGGGAACCATATTGCAAGTTCTGGTGCCATTTTCATCCCCCCTTCTGAAACGTTGGCTGACCATTTCTTTTTGGCAACTTTAATTTTATTTAAAATCTTTCGCAGTTTGCTAATTTTTATCTTTGATGTTTATTTGATTGAAAACTGGTTTAGAATGTTATTTTTGTCATATTAATTATACTCTATCGTTATATTTTCTAGTTGAGTAGAGTAGGCTGACGTGATAATTAACGGAGTGCTATGTTAGATAATTTGTTTCTTTGACGTGATATTTTTAACTTTAATTAAAATAAATTTTAATCAATTTTTTTAAAAAATTATACAAAAATTAACAAAAAAATCTTTTTTTTCCTTTTCTGTCCCCTCTCCCTTTCCTCTCTCTCCTCCTTCCTCCCTTCTTGATGCCAGTGTTAATTTTTGTAAAATCTAGCTTGGGTCGAGAATGTTCCGGGGAGTGGTGCTCTCGCTTTGAATCCGGAACTCAAAGGGACCCACGTAATGCAACGGTGGATCCTTGGGCGGTCGCCTCCTAAGTCCTAATTCATGCTTTCTTCGTTTGTTTGTGTTTTTTTCTTCGTTATTAATCTCAAAGAAAATTGATTTTTGTTAAAGATGGCGAAATGTTTGGTTTTGGATTTTACAAAAGTTAACAATGGCATCAACAAGGGAGGAAGGAGGAGGAGAAGGACAGAGAGGAAGGGGAGAGGGGTGAGGAGAGAGGAGGGAGGGAGGAGAGACAGAAAGGAAAAATGATTCTTTTTAAGTGATGCGGTATGTTGATGGGAGGTAAATTGTATATTATGTTAGTTATCATGTCAGCTTATTTAATAAAAAAAATGACAATATGATATAATTGATATGATAGAAGTAACGTTATAAATCGATTTTTACTAAAAAAATATCATAAGTAAAAATCAACAAATTATTAAAAATTTTAGGTAAAATTAACTCTTACGTCTTTCTTTTTTCATGTTGCACCATTTGGTCAAGCTTTTTAGGAAGCCATCTTAACATTGATCCGGGTATTGCTATTATTTTATTTTATTTATTGGTTTATGAAATGGAAAAACAGCGCCTCACAATTTCCGTTAACGAGAATTGATTCTCTCTTAAAGTAATTCCTAAAATATTTGAATGATTATAATATAACTTAAATTTTACAAAGGAGAATAGTAGGTTTATTCCTATTACGTATCTTGACGTACTTGAACTCCGAATCTTGTGGTTAATACGTTTGACACGTTATTATTATATCACAATACATGACAGTATTACAGTTATTTTATTAGTCTAAAACTGTCCGGTTATTAGTCACGAGTGATCGTGCATTTTCATTCTTTCGGCCTACGAGCATATTGATTGACAACATCCCCATCCGCCAACTCCTACCAATTTGGTGCCATTTTACCTTGCGCAAAATGGGGCCTGCTTCTTTTTGCACAGTTGTAATCATTGCTTAAGTTACTGTATGATTTATGTGCTTTGGAGTTCTTTTGCGCGACGAAACAATAGTGGTTGGGTGGCTTGCAGGCTTCAAACGACTGAATGGACACACGGGGGCGTATATGCAGGGTAGGACACTATGGGGGTGAGTCATATTTTCCATCTCTCATTTTATTTTTCATACTCAGTTTTAATTTGATTCAATTGAATCATCAAAATTTAACCTTCCTTTTCAATTTCACTGCTAAGGGCATGCCAATTTTAATTAGGATGCAAAAGTTGACATGACTTGAATAATTTAATCTAATTTGTTCGAAATTCAATTTAACCTAATTTATATTAACTAAAAAGTCAATCACCTTTAATTTAAATTACTCAAAACTATTTAACTTAATGAAATGATTCGTAATCTGATTGATCAGTCAATTAACGCAAACAAGAGACTGGTCAAAAAAGATACAATGGTATTAAGGATTATCAAAATTCGCAACTCGAATGTACATTCCGAGGGATTGGGCCAACGGGCTGTTCGTGTCGTGAATGGTCCAATGCACCACGAGATGTCAAGAACGCAAGCAACAAATACAACCCAATCCAAAACAAAAGGGATATATCCAAGAAGAAATGAGTGAGCGTCGTTGCTAACCATTAAGGTTTGCTTTTTTTTTTTTTTTTGCCTATAAGAAGCCCTATTGATCATTCAGGGAGGGGGAAGTGAGATTTATTAGAATTTAAATCCTCCACTTACTGGTTGAGAGACAACCCCCTCAACCAGTTGAGCAAATACTCAACCTCAGGTTTGCTTTTTTCTTATCAAAGCATCAGCTGTCTAATGGATATCATTAAAGGGCTGCTCCATGCGATGTTTAAGCCCAGAAGTGGGTTGGTCCAGGCCACTAAAGCCCAAACAATCAATCAATCAAATTGGATCAATAACCCATCGAAAAAAATATGATGACAACGAAAATAGACTAAAATAACCCATCAATCAAATATGATGACAACGTCATTTATTCTACTAGGCTCCTGCCTTCCATTGAGACAAAAAAAAAAAAAAAAACCATCGAAAAAAAGACTAAAAAATATGATGACAACGAAATGATTTAAGGAGACATTTCTTAGCATTTCTTAATTCTTTTACTTTCGGCCCTTCACGTTAAAAACAAAAAAAACAAAAAAGAATAAAACTGTCCCAGAGAAGTCTCTAGATCCTCCAATATTATACATGGAATAGAAAAGACTTGGTGGATACACGGACGTAGTTTTAAAGTAATTTTAAAATAATATAAAATATTAAATAATTTAATTAAAAAAATAAAAAAAAATAAATAAATTATCAAATATTATTAATAAAATTATTAAATTACTTAAATAAAATTAATCAATAATATTCATAAATTATATGTATGGAATACAGTGAATAAGCGGTCATTGGTTTATATTAATATATATGGCCACCGAAGACGTACAAGACTTTTCAGTTATGACCAAAAGAATAAAAAAAAACTAAAAAAAAAAAAGGCACGAGATGAAAAGAATACTAAAAACTTTGGATCGTTGCTGCTGCTTATTGGAAATGGAACCCCACTTGGAAATTATTATACTCTTTTTTTTTTTTTTCTCTTCAATAGCTTGTGCTACTCATGCACACAAATAATGCAATAAGAGAGACAAGCGACCGGACAAAGAAAAGCAATAGTTGATGTTGGGTGCCTGCTCTCGCTTGATAATGGCAGTGATGGCGATTGACCCAGAAACAAGATTTGTGTTTTACTACCTGCACGACCTTCTGACGTGTAGGATTATAGTGTCCACATTAAAATAATGATTTAACAGCATTTTTTAAATCAGAAACGGTGACGTGGACATATAATTCACAATATGTAGAATATATGTAATTTATTTAAAATTTTATTTGTATTTAATTTTCAAAATTTTAATATTTTTTTATAATTAAATTATCTAAATTTTATGTACTAATTTTATATTTATTATTAAGTGTTTACGATAACTTTTTTAGTTAAAATTTTAAAGGGTTTTATGGCTGGCACTGACAAGGATTGAATCTGGATGTGCCCAATTGCTTTGTCTGCATATTTAGAATAGAATAAAATTATTAGATACGTTTAATAAGATGTATTTAAAAGATTTATAATTAATTTAATAATTTATTTATTTTTTTAATTTAATATATTTATTATAATTTAATAATTTAAATTATTATATCTTTACTATATTTTATGATTACTACTCAAAGAGTTTTTTTATTTATAGCATATTTTTCTGCTTGTCTTTAAGGTGTTGATTGGTACGCCTCTTCACCCGTCCTTGTGGTAGGGCCACCCACAACCGCACTAGATTCGAATCAGAACTAAATCGAAATCATAGGAGAGTTGGTCTGGTTGAAGTACAATTCATTAGGATCAGTAGACCCACGATTTTAATAAATGAAACTAAAAAAAAAACTATAAAATTTTGAAATGAAAATGATTCTTTTTATTGACTTCCAAATGATAGTCATTTTTAAATTTCTTATTTATAATAGTTACTAAATTTGGTTTAGTTCGACTGATTAAACCAAAAATCTAGCGATCTAAAGGTTGAATTGAGCCAGGTCACATAATTAGACCATACAACAGTCGACTTGGTCAAATTTTGGTCAAACTCCACGGCTTTATATAAACCTAGAGATCTGTTTTTAAGAAATTGGGTATTGGGTATTGAAAAGGCTGAGAATGGCAAGAACAACTAAATATTAGATACGTTGTACCTGCCTTTCTTGGTCACGTCTCTCTGCCTTCTAAAATTCGGATATAAAAATAAAATTGAGACAAATTGATATGGGAAATGTGGGAATTCAAGAGAGTTTTTCAGTTTTTTTTTTTTTTTTTTAATACTTAGCCTCCAGAAAGGAAAGTCTGCCTTTCTTGCTGTAGTTGATGAAAAGCCTGAAAGAGTGTCTGTGAATCAGCGAAACCCAAATCTTACGCTAATCGCATTTCCATTCTTTCTTGTTCACTTGAAAGAAGATTGCTTTAAAGTGAAAACATAAATCATTATTATGTTAACGTTGATTGATTTAAAGTGATTCTTTAGCCTGCATAGTTAGTTGTTCTTATTTTTAATTCTACATGTCATTCAACCAATGACCTAACGATTCAATTTATGATTCAATAATTCTATTTTATGGTTAAGTCGATTAGACAAAATTTGATGACTATGATCACATTTGTAAATTTTTTGTTGACACATTTTTGGTTTAAAATTTAAACAAGCATTAGCTGCCGATTCAAAAAAATATAATATATGAAAGAAAAAAGAAATCAATTGTAGGTCATAGAAAAAATAATTAGTTAAGCTTTTATTGGCTAACAATTCAAATAAGTACAAAAATTAATTATTTTACGATAAAAGGGAAATAAATTAGTCGTAGACCATTCAATCAATTGTAGATCATTGATTGGTCAGCTAATTAATTAAGGTTTAAATTGTTGAATCATACTAAACCGAACTGAAACCTACTTATAATAGAACTTTGGACCTGTTTGGGTTACCTGTTGAATGTTATTGTTATTGATAGCTGTTATTGATTGCTGTTACTGACTGCTGATTATTGATTTTTATTTGATATTACTGATTGCTGATAAAATTAATAAAGTGTTTGAGTAATTTTATATCTACTGTTATTGTTGAATAATAGAATGTTTAATTTAGACATCTAATTTATGTAGATATATCATATTAAAAATTTTATTTTTTTATTTTATAATTTTATATTTATAGAATAATATTCTATAAATAATATTAAGAATTGTTTTACTTAATTTTAAATTTTTTAAAAAATATTAATTTTTACTAAATGATAAAAATTATTATTTTTGAAATTTTTTTTATAAATATCAATATTAAAGAAAATTAAAGTGAAAAAAATATTATTTAAGAATAGTTAAAAAAAATTATTAAAGTTATAAAAATATTAACAAAATAAATTAATATATCTAATTTACGTGTCTAAGTAAAAAAAAATAGTAAAATTATATAAATATTCTTTAAGGGTAATTTAGTCTATATAAATTAATATTAATATTAACAAGTAAAAAATAATATAAAAAGTAGTAAAAAGTAACTTGGAGTTATTTTTTAATCCGCTACTATTAAAGAATCAAATAAGAAAATAAATAGAATCAAACAATAATATCAAAAAATTTATCAAAAATTTATCTTTCAATTTTTTAAAAATAAAATATAAATACACTATTTTAAAAGTTAACCAAAATACTCCCTTTAACTAAGTACTAAGTACGAAAATAGGATTTGCCGATTCTAACTTTTGGTCTTTTTTGCGGGTCAAAAAAACTTTTGGTCTTTCTCTCTGCTACAATCGAAGCCAGCTGTTCGAATTGCAAATTGAACTATGATCGTGTCTAATCGGGAGAAGCCAATGCCACAAAATTTATAATTTATAATCAAGTAATTAAAAATACAAATTAATATTTTGTTAAAGAATGTAATGATAAATAACATGTTTATGATATAATTTATAATAATTATGAATTTTTTTCTATTACTAAGTTGAGTTTTTTTTTTAAATTTAAATTTAATATATATTATTTAATATGATATCAGAATTTAATTTATTATTTTATATATTTTCATTAATTTGATTTCTTTGCATGGATTTGACCTGTTTCATGACTTAACACGTATCAAAAAGACGTCTTAGAAATTTGAGGGTTATAACGTGCAACAAAGTGATGATAAAATAATCATTGTGAAAGAGTTAGGTTTAAACCTCCAAATTTATCTTGATACCAACCGAACCAAGCATGGTTTACTTAATTTGTCACAATGTTAAGGTTCTGAAATCCATTTTCTCATTTTTTTTTCTTGGTTACATAGCATCAAGGAAAGCTAAAAGCAGCGCTTTCTACCCTAACCAACAAAATAAATGACATCATTTTCAAATGCACTATTGAATCAATCAATGACATCACACGATCCTAAAATGATACAAAATCTTCCAACCCGTGCTGTGTGAGGTCAGGTTGGCGTTAAATCTCAGAAGAAAGGGTGATGTTAGGTGGCCAACTTTTTCTCCCGATTTTGTTTTGATTTCCTTTTTATTTTTTATTTTTTATTTTTTTAAATCAAATATTAAATATTACTTAATATTATCTTCAATATATTTAATAATATTTATAAATTTTAATTTTTACTTTTTTTTTTCGCCAAAAGAGCCGGGACAGTCTTGACTTCCTTTGGTCGGCCCGCCGACAATCGCCGTAAGAAGAAATTCTAAAGTTGCTTTAGGAGGATGCTTATACTTGAGTACTCCGTCGGTTGTTCAAAGTCAAATTTAAACTAAGATTTATGTCTTTTGAGATTCATTGCCCTCGAATTCCTCAATCTAGCGTGCGAGTAGATAGTAAAATTTTAGTTAAAAAAAATAAAAAAAATAAAAAATAGTATAATAATAATATTATTATGATTAATAAAATAATAATTAAAAAATTATGAAAAAATAATTTATAAAAAAATAATTATTTAAATTAATAAAAAATAAACAACAAAAAATAAAAAATCTTTTTCTTTTCATTTTCCTTTCTTTTTCATTTGAAAATTGCCGATCAAAGTCTAGGTTTAACCGAAAGTAAATCGAATTGTCTTGATAGACATTATATGCGAATGAGATTGACACTATTATTATTATTATTATCATCGTTCGTACTTAAGTGGGACGACATTAGCATCGTCATCAATTCCTTTTTTGAACACGAAAATTTAAAAGGTTATAAGTTACACCCCAGCAGATTATAAACTATCAAAATAACATATTCTATAAACATAAATTTAATTCTATTAAATATTTTAATAAATTAAAATTTTAAACTTTTTAAGGTTTTTAGTATAAAAAAAAAAAAAAGAGTTCGTTCAAGGTAACGGGTGATGTAGGAGACCAGGGACAGTTGTCCGGTGGTACG